>ARYC01004475.1:0-51039 GCA_000711775.1 Oxytricha trifallax | reverse complement strand
TTCATTCTTCCTTCTCTCGCACAAACTGTTGTCTTATCTATGCTTACTCTCTTGCAGCTACTCTGAATCAAGTCTACTGTATCTATAGGCAAGTCATGCATTAGGTGATATAGCAGCAGTTTCTTGCAGTGGGTCTTGATTTAACTCCAGTAGAATTCAATTCCATTAAATTAAGGTCTGTAAGGAACATTGTATAAAGGAGTAATGTTTAACTCTTCATAAGCTTTCTTAGACTCCTTAGTCTTATGAACTGAGAGGTTGTCAACAAACACGATGATCTCTTAATCGTTGTATTTATCTCTCAGCTTATGTAGGAACTCTATGCACTACTCTCGATTAATAGAGCGAGGATGAATAACATAACTTTCTAAGCCAGAGTCTTCACTAATACCAGCTAAAATTGCATGGGTTACAACCTTTACTTTCTAATCGTAGACTTCTATATTATCATACTTCTTATACCAAGACTTATTAATAAAGGTGTTGAAGGTAAACACAGCTTCATCAGCGTGTATGAACTTGATGTTATTAGTAATAGCTCTCTGCATTTAATCATATATATAGTTTAAATTATTACTATAAAATGGCACTGTAAAATCAATCACTCTCTTCACTCTGTTGACAGTCTTGAAAGTAATACCAGTTCTTCTATAAATGTTTGCTATAGTTTAAGGAGAGATACGCATGTCAGGAAACTTGCGATGAAACATCACAGCTCGGTAGTCTAGTGGAAAGTGTGCCCAATACTTTAAAGTCTTC
This sequence comes from Oxytricha trifallax, assembly GCA_000711775.1. Taxonomy (NCBI): domain Eukaryota; phylum Ciliophora; class Spirotrichea; order Sporadotrichida; family Oxytrichidae; genus Oxytricha; species Oxytricha trifallax. The sequence continues at coordinate 50,280 of ARYC01004475.1, read as the reverse complement.
GAGTCGCAGAGGTAGTCAATATGGTGCTGTGAGAACTTTTATTTTCTTGCAGGATGCTTTCAAGTGCCTGAATTATAATGCTGAACAGCCAACAAGCAATGATACCTAACTGATGAGGGACTCTTGCGCAGGAGCTTTGCTATAGCAGCATAATTCATTACTGGTTTGACTAAAGTCTCTATTAATACTTGTACCATACCTAAGCTTAAGCAGTAAATCTAAATATTACTCATCATAAATAGACCCTAAATTTCGCTAATTTCTATTTCTCATTTTGCAATATGACCTAATTTCTCAACTAACCCCAATAAGACCCCAACTATACCCTACAAATCAAAGCACTTATAAACCTCACTAAGGGGTTTTGGGGTTTTGAATATGGAGACAGTAGATAGGAAATATTTTCTTTAGTACTTGTAGTACTTGTACTGATTTAATAACTTGTTTGTAAAAAGTTTTATCGAATTAAAAAATATGTAAAAATATATTAGACATTATAGATAAGCTTCGTCAAGACAAGATACTACTTAAAATTGAAAGTTTATATTGAAAAATGCTTCAATAATCCTACTTTATAGGACTTAATGGCATAGGTATAATTATAAATTTATATCTGACATCTTAATTAATTTAATCAATTTAAAAATTTTTCTTCAGTTTTGATAATTACATTAAAGTAGTTAAAATAACAAAATTTTAGTTAATATTAATTTTAAATATTTAAATTTGGGCGGGAAGTTTCCTGTCCTCAAAATTAAATTTTATATTTTTTTTACAATAAAAATATTTAACATGTAAATTTCAATTCAATTACAATTACCATATCCAAAAAAACTTTTAATAATATATAATTTTCAAGATATATAATTATTCTTGGTCAAATTATGTATTAAATAATGCTAAACTATTTTTTATTTACTAATAATTGATGTGATACTTATTAAAATTTGAATTCTTTATCATTGTAGAAATGATATTGGATGATAGATTATAAACAACTAGATCATAATAGATGATATAGAAATTATAAAAATTACACTTTTTAATATATGAAGCAGTCCGAAGGGAGCAGGAAACTTCACTCATTGAGTGCTTATAAAATTTGGGGCAGAAAACTTCCCCCCAAAAATTTTAATTGAAATTTTAAGTTCATATTTAAATTTGTAGTTGTCTTATTATTAAAAAGAAATTTTTCTAACAAAAATATTTATTAATTAAATCAATCTGCTTTCAAATGTAATATAAAAAAATGCATATGTTTAAAAATAATTCTATAGTTTTCTTATTTTTTAATTAAAAATTAATAGATTCGGAAAAGTATATAATAAAAATTCAGAAAGATAAGCTAAAACAATCTACTGCATTCAATAAAATTCTTTAAGATGATTAAATAAATGAATCTTTGATATATTTTCAATACTATATCTTAGGTATACTTAATACTGAACAATTGAATTATTAAAGAAAAAGAAATGAATTAATTATATTATTGCTATATTTCTACAATATAACTTACGCTTAATCAAGATGACATTAATCTTATAAATATTAAAACTTATTTCATTTTTAAAGTTTAAAGTTTTTATAAATTTTTACTTGATTCAATTTAAGAAGTATATTATTACTTGAAAATTTTTTGTGGATAAATTAAAAATCTATTCATTAGAACTTTATATAAAATATATTAATAAAAATAATTATTTAATTGTTATCTAGAAATATTTTATATGTTTTCTGTGTTTAAAATTTAAATTATGGTATAATTTTATTATTATGCTCCAGAAATATAAAAGAATTGAAGGCTCTTTAAATAAATTTCTAATTTAATATTCTAATTACATAATTTGAGATTTACGCATCACACAATATTAATATTTAAAAGTAATTATTTTCTAAATTTTATTCTTATATATATATTATGAGTTATATAGAGAAGTCCTTTTATTTTGGACTTTACAGAATCATAGCTATGATTTCATTTTTAATGTAATTGCCCTTACTTTAAAATATTTTAGGTTGTCATACCACATATCAGCTGAGAAGTGCTTTTCTAATAAATAAAAATTTTATTTTTGAATTTAAACATAATTTTATTTTTTTTCAGTAGACCAATTTATGTAGACCTTGGGATGCAATTAAGGCTGTGCTCACACAGCAAAATATTATTAACACACTTGACACTATTATGGATTTTTAATGGATAACGATCAAATACCCATATCTCTTGATCAATTTAAATATATTTAAAAGTTATTTTCAGTATGTTAATTCAGTTTTATATTAAAATTTTAAATATAATCTTTAATTTAATTTTATTCAAACCATACACTAAATATTTACCGATTACGATTATTTAAATATAATTATTTACTTTGATATTAAATTAAATATTGGATATTATATCCTATTTTTCAAATAATAGATTGCTTTTAGTATTAAAAGCTTTAAAATTATTTTTAAATGGATTCTTCCAAAATGATTTTTTTTATTTCTAATTCACTTTATACTATTTATATTAAATTATAGTGAATATTTTTTTAAAATTATATCTTCATGTTATCATATATTACATTTTATAGGGTTTAAATGAGATAATATCAATCGGAGAAACATTTAATTATAATTATTATAATTAAATTAGCGTATATTAAAATTTTACATTCACTTTTAATTATTTTAGTTCGAAGCTACTTTTTTTTTGATCTTTTTAAATTCATAATTAAATTATTTAAATAGATATTTATAAGTAAAAAATTAATAAAAATCTAATTTATAAATTTTTATTTTTTAAAAAGTTTTGCTTCTTCGTAAAAATGTATTTAAATATTTTTTTAAGGATTGATATTTTAATCATATAGTTTAATTTTATATAAATAACCAAAAAGGTTTTACCTAGACTCTCAAAGGAAATATTTTTCACCATATAAAATTAAATACAGAAAAATTACATTTGTAGGAATGCATTTGAAATTGCAAAATTAATTATAAATTAATATATTAATAATTAAAATTGTGGCAGTTAACTTTGTCTTACCCTAGACAACATGGTACTTGTTTGATAGAGAATTCAAAATTACCTGGACTTTAATATCCGCGGTGCCCCTCTTTCTCATCCCTGTAGTGAGATAATTCACTTTAATTTTGAGTGATTTGTTTAGTTGATTTTAAAATCAAAATTAAAGTGAAATTATCTCGCTACAGGGATGAAAAAGAGGAGTAAAGTCCAGGTAATTTTGAATTCTCTATCAAACAAGTACCATGTTGTCTAGGGTAAGACAAAGTTAACTGCCACAATTTTAATTATTAATATATTAATTTATAATTAATTTTCCAAATTCAAATGCATTCCTACAATAATTATTTAGAATAAGTAAAGAGGCTCAAATCTGAAAAATTAGATGTAATATTCTTTAAACTTTTTATTTCATTCTGATTAAATGAAATATAAATTAAAAGTTAGTACTTATTCATATTAAAACTAAATAATAAAAATTAAATAAAAAACAATTTCCGCTGATCTATTTCCTTAAGCAAATTTCTCTACGAATAACTATTCAAACTATTGGAACGTGTCCTCCTTAGCATTCATATCTAGAACTGATATTTATGGAAATATTTTATACTTGAAGTCCTGGGATAAAGTAAAGTATTTTGATTTTTATAAAGAAATGATTATTGTCAATTCTAATTATATATTATAAATTAAACACACTTCCTATTCATTAATTAAATTGAAATTTTTCAATTGACTGTGTATAAAAATCATACATAAACATTTTCAGAATGCCAAGTACAATTAAATTAATTCCTTTTTAAGGAGATTAATGGTTTACTTTCATCAATTTAATGATATTAACTTAAAATTAAAAAAACACTTGTAAAACTATAAATATGCTAAACTTCTTCCGCAAATTTTTAATATGTCTTTTTTATTGTAAGAATATCATATTTTTTGTATGAAAAATGAATATTTTCTAAATGTTATAGCAAATTTATCACTGTCATAATTTTTAGACTATTAATTTTATATTAAGTGGAAATTAAAAATTATAATAATATTAAAAATGTACTTTCTATTTTAATATATAGTAAAAATATATGATAATATTTTATCTTTCTAAAACAATTAATTAAGAAAAAATTAAATTGCTCAAATGATGTTTAATAATTTAACATATTCTAAATGAAAATTTATAAATATTTTTTCAAAATTATCTAATATTATAATGGCTCGACTTCAACATAATTTTTAAAAAATGCAAATTTTAAATTATAATAAGTTAAATAATTTTTACATTAAAATTCATTCCAATAATTATTAATTCAATTAACTTCTGTTATTGTATAAAAAATAATACTTCAAATTATGCATTTAAAAAAGTTATCACTAAATTTGTGAAGCTTGTCAGTCCAGTATTTGAGACAACTCCTCTTAGACAAATGAAATTGGATGGCCAAAGTTTAAGTATGAATATCTAATTATTACTATCTGGTAGGCTGGCTTAAGCCCCAGTATTAATTTCCGTCCAGCATTAAGTAATAATAATCATTAAATTTATGTTTCTTGACTTTCATAAATTGATAAAAATTTTTAAGCTGAAATTAAGCTTATTTATATCTTAAAAAAAAACTTTTAGTATAAAACATCTCATTAAATTTTATGCAATTATAACTCATGAAAATCGACATAATTTTGATAATCAAATTTTTCCATCATAGTAAAATTGAGTTCAATTAAATAATGATCTAAGGAAAGATTTTTTTCATTTATTATGATTGAAAATTAACTTAAAAAAACTATTAAAACAATTGCATTCTTTACAAAATAAGAATTAAAAATAGAATATAATAAAACAAATTATTTTATTTAATTCTTTGAAAATCTCAAATTAAATTTCAAATTATATTTAAACAAATTATAAATAATTAAAGATTGATAAAATGACTTCTACAGTATCTAGAGATCTTAATTATTTATATTTTTTTATATATGTAACATTATTTAAATATCTTTTGGAAAATTACTATAAATATTATTTAAATTAAATATGTAATGAGTTTTAGATTGTAGCTACATAAATTAAAAAATAAATTACCAACAAATATACACCATTATTATAATCAGTCTATTTTATATGGCATAATGGTATTATATTTCTTTAAAAGAAACCATTTAATTTGTTTAATTTTCGGCAAATACTTTTATATTTTTAAAGTTTTATATTACTTTCTCATTTTCATGGAAATAATATATACTTATTCAGGCTTTTTGCTTTTTTAATTTAAAAATTTTTCTGTATATTATTCTTATATTAAATTACATGGAAATTATTCGTAATGCTAAAGTTTATGGCAAAGTAGTATTGTAAGGAAATAAAAATAAGCAAAAGGCTACCGCGAATAATCAATTAATTTACTATGAATGTAAAATAAAATGAAGGAAAATAGTAAACTCAAATTATTAAAGTATTATTTTTACATAAAAATTAATAGAAATAATTTGTCTAAACTTGTTTACCGATAATATTCTATCTTGAAGATAAAATTCAAACTTAAGTTTTATTACTTAAATATATTCTTATACTAGTCTTTTTTTTAATTTTTTTCTATAGGAGAAAATGTAATTTTCTCATATTTTTTCTTTATTCTCAGATTAATTATTCGTACTATCAGTTTTTTATCTGGTAATTATACTATTCATTTCAGTAAACTTAATAACTTCAGAAATAAAAATATAAAAAATTATAAAAATTATTCTTAAAGATCTAATTAAATCAAATCTTCTTTATCAAATAATTAAAAATTTTATTTAAAAAATTATAAATTCAAATTATTTGATACTGTTATTATATATTTTTATAATCTTAATTACATTAGTTTGGTATAAAACAGCTTTAATTCCTTAAAATATTAGTAATAATTTAAATCTTATAACATAATATTAATGGATAAAAGAAATAATAATTTTTTAATAGTATAATTAAAAATATTTAACGTTCTTTTTTGTTCTTTAAATATTAAAACAATATAATATGATACTGGTAATACTAATAAATGGTTATTAAATTTGAATTATAATCATTTAATCAAAATGTATTATTTAATCAAGATAAAAAATAATTTCTTAAATAGTTTTGTTTGAAAATAAATTAAAACATTAAAAATAGCTAATATTTTAGCATTTCATTAAAGAAATAAAGTTTATTAAATTACTATGACTTACACTAATAAAAAAAATAAAAAAATTTCAAAAAAAAGTATCAATCTATTTTTTTTTATTTTTAATTATATTTAAATTATATGGAAATTCTATGATTCTCTTTTTATTTTGATAATTTGAGTTTCTCTTTAAATTCTATTTCTTTATTTGAGGTTATATCAAATTTTCATTTTGATATAAATTTAAATATATTCAAAATTAATTATATGATAAATTATTTGAAAAAATATTATCCATTAAAAATTGGAACATAATATATTCAATTGTTTGATACTTTTAGAGAATCATTTCTTAATTTGAGAGACTATATTTCTTATCAATAATAATATTTTTTTATTAAATATCAAACTATTTTATCGTATTATAGTAAATCTTATAAACCTTTCTTTTAATAAAAATGTTTTATTTTTAAACCCTATTTTTTAAAAAATAATCTGATAAGATGAATGTTATTTTAACAATAAACAATACTTTATTTTTAGATTATTAATACCTTTTATTAATTTGATTAGTAATTTTGATTTTACTTATTTTTAATATTATTACCAAATTATTAAAAACTTGTAAAAGTTATATTGATTAAAAAATTTATAATTAATGATTGTTAATATCTTATTTTTGTATTATGTATTATTATCTCAATTATGAATTCTTTAATTAAAACCATTAATTATAATTTGGTATAATATTTTATTTGATAACTTATATGTATATTTTTATAATAAAAAATTATATTATAAATACCTTAGTCATCTTGAATATAACCCCAAATTTCTAATAATTTATCATTTTATAATATTTATTATTCATGGCAACATTAATAATTGAGAGTTAGATTTTATGAAACAAAATTAATTATATTTTTAATTCTAAACTTATTTTAATTTTTTAAATACTTAAGACGGAAGCATGCACTCTCGATACGCTTTTACTTCTTATTATGCATCTGGAATCCAGGTATTAAATAAATTAAAACAATCATTAGTTAAACCTAAATTAAAAAGAAAAATTTGAAAAGTATTATTGAGAAAATTTAATATACATAATTATATATTAAATGATCAAACTGTTAAAAGGAATAATAAATATTTTTATTCTTTTAAATCTGCAATTTTAATAAGAAAGTTAAAAGAATGGTACTAAGTATAAATATTCTATTTTTTTAAATGAAGAGAAAATTAATTGAATAATGTACATTTTTTTTAATTAAATAATTAATACATTTTCTTTAAATTTAATGTTATTTATCTACATCAAGTTGTTAATTTGTAACAACTTGACTTTTTTACACTTTATAAATATTCTATCTTGAGAGTTTAGAGGAAGCTTATGTGATTCAGCATGTAAATTCATATGATTCAGTTGGAAAGCTGAACTTGACTTCAAGTCCTATTACATATATGTTAACTTCTATTGAATTCGAGGGATCAGGATTTACTACAGATATTGCCTATCTTTTTTTAATATTTAATATAATAGATTTAGTTAAATATGATTTATTTTTATTTTTAAGAAATTAATTTTATTTTTATAGATTTGTATTAAAATATTATTAATGGACTTTTAAAAATAAACTATAAAGTTATAAATACGTAAGGGGGGTCTAAGTCGGTACCACTCAATTTTTAAAATCCTAAGTCGGAACCATTTTAAAATAGTTTTTACCCAAAAATCCAAAGACGGTCCATATAAAACAAAATTTTTTTTCATTAAATAAAATTTTAAATAGTTATTAATATATTAAAAATCTCAGCTAAGGATTCATCTGATTTTTCTTTTTACATTTTGTCATGTCTTCTCCAAAGAGACTCCATTAAAAAGTTATGTAAATTTTCATAGCTTACTGTGCTATATATATATATATTTTTGATATATCTTTTAAGCTAAAACCATATAATTTCAATATAGTTTGTACCTCTAAAATTTCTTGGTCTTGTATTTTCATCTTCATCTTAAATTCAACATCTTGACCTTATTTGTTTTCTTCTTAAATTTCTTCATCATAATCTTCCTCAAATTAACTTTAATTTTCTTCATCATAATTTTATTAATATCGTTGTTGCTATTATTGATTAAAAATATTAAATTTTAATTCCTCATGGACATAACTTTATTTTATAAACCTGCTTATCTAAATGGCATATTTTAATAAGATCTAAAACCATCATGATGAATAATTGAACCTATCTATGAATATTATTAAATTATTGCCCATAATATCTCTCTCGTTCTGTTCTAAACTATGAAAACTTTAGCTTATTTTGATTGTCTTTCTATCATTCCAAATACCCAGTTTTATCTCTCAACTCTACTACTATTTATTTATTGCTATATTTAGCTTTCATCATAAAGAAATTTTCCATGAATAAATAAACTTTCGTCCACTTCAATATCTCCATTAAGTATTTATTCTTCATTTTAATTGTGAAAAATTTCCATGTATTTTGCTAATATTTTCTTACATCTTAGAAAATATTTTTTATTAACTTTTGATTTAATATGTAGTTATGCATGTTGAATTATACTTGTTAAGAGCTGAACTATATCCAAATGCAAAGTAGTGTAAAAAAATAAATACCAAATTGAATTTGGCTGTTTATGCTTATTAAATAAAAATATTTACTGTTATGCTTTTATTCTCCTGCAAGATCTTTGGCATTGGTTATAAGTTCATTAGGTGTGTCATTTCTTGATCTTAGTTTCATATTCAGTTAACATACACTAAATTTCACATCTCTTTCAACAATCCCAATATCTTATAGTGCTGTACTTCAATAACATTTTTGATATCCTTTATAAATTGTAAAACATCAATAATTTCATCAACAGTATTTACAATATCTTCATGTCTTTTTTTCTTTACATTAAAATTCTTTATGTAATTAAATTAAGAAATTTTCATAATCTAAAAATTAATTTCACTTTAAAATAAATATTTATTTTATTGAACGAAAAAAAAAATTTTTTTTATGTGGTACCGACTTAAGATTTAAAAAATTGAGTGGTACCGATTTAGATCCCCCTACACGCAAGATATTTAAAAACTATATAAAGTGTGAGGGATACTATATTAATGCAAAAAGTTTTTAAAAGCTAAGTTGCTGCATACCCTAAAAAATAACTATCATGTTAATTAAAAATACTATCATTTCTGAATAATCAAACAATTTCAAACCCTCTCGATAATATTCATTAAAATAATTTAATATTACAAAATATGTTTTATCTGGGACAGATATTTGATATAATTCATATAATTTAAAATGTTTTAATTGTAAAACTAAATTAGATCATTATGAACAGCCAAAATAATAAAAACATTAATATTGGCTGCAGTCAATCATATTTTGCCTTATTATTACAACCAATGGCTCGATTAATTTGCTTTATAATTTATAATTTAATTATACTTAATTCCCAATTTTTGTTCTAAATTAAATAGTTAGATTGCATTGTTGATAAATTTTTAATTTTTAAATTATCAAAAAAATCTGTCCCAAAAAAAACATATTTGTAATAAAAATAATTTTTATTTATTTATAAATTAATGTCATTTGATAATAATTTGATGAAAAGTTTTAATCAGAAATGAGTAGTATGTCTTATTTAAAAATTAAATTTATTATAGAGTTTATAATTAAATTAAACACAATTTTTTTATAAAATTTCTTTCAGAGAAAAATAATTTGTAGTGACTTAGTTCCCCCAATGTCATATGTAACATTTGTCAACTTTAACTTTTAGTGAAATAATTAATCATTAGATTTTATATCGAGAAACAAATTATGTTGAAATTATCATAATAAGTTACTTTAATTTATATTATTGCTAATACTTGGGAAAATTAATTAAAATAAAGCAGCATAATTAAAATATATAATTTAAAACATCCATTTATTATTAATTTTAATTTATAATTTTATTTACTTTAAAAGTATCTCATAAATAAAAGCTTGTACTTATATTATTCTTTTGCATATGGTTACATTAATATTTATAATTTTATATTTCAAAATAATTGAATTGAATTAATCTTAGAAATAGTAATTTATGTTGAATTATAGAATAATAAATATTAGAATGAGGGATTAAATATTATCCACAATTTATGTTAAATTTTTTTATATTAAGCGATTTTCTAACTGGATAAGAATTTAGATAAAAATTATATGCTTCTAAAAGAGTTTAGAATTATAGTCAATAGAAAATTTTGCTTTTTAACAAAATAATAAGAAAACTTTAAATAAGGTTATAAATTTAAATTTTTCAATTATACTGATGGTTCAAGACATTTTGAGTATTTTTCAAATCTATTATATTTTAATATATTTAATTTTAATTACGTCTTCTATGTATTAAAAAAAAAAAGTTATCAATATAGAACATTCATTCATTGTTTTGAACATAATTCTAAAAAACTTCCCTAATAATAATTCTTTTATTAATTTTAATTATTATAAAAGCTTCTTTTGCAAATAAAAAGGTTGAAATCGAGGCATTTATGCAATTAATTCTGATTAAAATAATATTTGTTACGAATGATAACCTAAAATTCTTAAAATAGATCAAGACCATCTTTAATATCTCACCCCCTCATAATATGCACCATATAATTTAAAATATTCTATCCTCGCCATCAAAATTGGTTGATTCTTGATATCTATATATCAAAAGACCTTATTTTATTTATAAGATTTTCATAATTTTTATTTATTTTTTATTGAAATAATATGAAATAATTTTTAAGTTTATTAAGGCTCGAGTAGTTTATGAGCTTTTACACCCCCCCATTTTATAATTAATAAAATACTAAATAAGATTAGAATTTTATTGCTCAATAATATTTCATGACAGCATTTAAGGTTTGTAATAAAATCATTTAATCACCTAAATCAACTTCATTCAACATAATTCTAAATAAAAGTCTGGCTAATTTTTCAAATATTTTTTTTATTTAAAATATAATAAAAAAGATAATTATAAATAAAAAAAAATATTTGAAAAATTAACCAGACTTTTATTTAGAATTATGTTGAATCAAAACCCCAAAACCCCTTAGTGAGGTTTATAAGTGCTTTGATTAGTAGGGTAAAGTTGGGGTTTTATTAGGGTTAGTAGAGAAAACGCAAGTTTAATGAGACATTAATATGTATTTAATGAGTATTAGTTTAATTATATCACACGAATTTTACTTGCTTGTCTTTGTTGTATCTCTTGAATCTCGCTTTCTTTAGTGGTTCGAGCATATCGTCTAAGGATTGTCTTGGATATGCTGGAGCTCTTACTATTATCTTCTCTACAATCTTCTTTATTTCTTAGCATACATCATCTTGTTTTATGTGCTTCTCAGCTAGATTTATTGATTATTTTTCATATTTTGTATTAATGTAAGTCATGCTTTCCATATCGCACTCTAAAATTATTGCAGCTACTGCCCAAACATCCCACTAAATAGAGCCATTAGTCCATTTCTCTCTGATTGGGAAGTAACCTGGAGTACCAAGAACCTTTGCTAAGGTTACAATCTCTTATCTTAAGGCTCTATTAAAATCGATTACAACTACTTCTAAAGGGCAAAGGTTTAGCATAACATTTTCAGGCTTCAAATCTCTATGAACGTATCCAAGCTCGTGAAGTTCCTAAACACCCTTTATCATATTAGATAGAATATCATTCAAGTCATCTGGGTATCTGTTTTAATATAGATAATCTCGGAGAGTCATTTCAAACTTTTTTAGCCTTAGTGCGATGAAACCAAACCCTAAAATAACACCATCTAGCTTGAGCAAATTCTTGCAATCTTTTTTCTAAGCCTCTCTAAGTACAATATATTCGTTAGCAAACTCATTTTGATACTGCTCGTTTTTAAGGAGATAGCTGAAAGGATATACCTTGTAGGCATAGTCATCAACCACTATGAGTTTTGCTTTAGCAGGTACGTTTATATGTAAGTAGTTTTCAATACAACTGCTAAGGTCTACTGCATTTAGTGCAGGAATATACATGGCTCTCTCTTAAAAGCATGCTAAAAAGACATTACCAGCAGGTTGATTCATTAATTCTATTCGCTTCTGCCTCTTGAGCTTCTCCTGTTGTTCTTTTTAAGTCTCAAGATTATTAGATTTTCTTTTAGCGGGCACTAATTTCTAAGTCTCTTTATCTTAAATCAAGAACTCACTTAGGTGATGCTTCTGCATATGTTTCTTAACTTTAGCTGAGTGAGTATAAGACTTCTCACAAGTCGTGCACTAGTACCTGCCATCGACCTTATCATGCTTAAAATACACCTTAGCTTTCCCAGAGTGAACCTCTTTCATATGTCTCTTCAAACTGGAATCAGTAGAGAAAAAATTTTAGCAGTCTTAGCATTCAAAAGTTTTAATCCTTTAAATCTGAAGCTGTTCCTTTTCTTCCTCAACATCTTTTATTAATGTTTAAACTTCTATTTCAGCTTTCTGTTTCATGTTTTAAACCTATATAATAAAAACCTGTGCTTCAAATTCAAGAGCTCTTAGCTCTGCCTCCCTCTCAATATATATAACTTCTTGTTTCTTGGTTGAACCAAAGTTAAGCATTGATTGACCTGCTCCTAAAAGTGCCGCTCTACGATTTAAGTTGACCGCCATGTTTAAATTCAAATTTAAATTTCTATTATAAAGCTCTTAAAACCTCTATAGCTATAGCTGGACTATATAGGAGTTGCTACAGCATTAATGATGGTTTGATCTCAGCTCTTAGACTTCATATTTATACTCAGTTTATAACTATAATTTTTGTAATTTTGCACTTAATAATTTTGATTCTGGTACCAACTCAGATAAAGTTCAGGTTGGTACTGGTACCAATTAAGTTTTGAACCAGATTGGAACTTTTCCATTAAAACCTCACTGGATTAAAACTAGGTACTAATTAAGTTTTGGTACTATTAAATTGGTACCAATTAAACTTAAACGAATTTAGTACCGGTACTAATTAAATTTAAACAAATTTAGTACTAATTTAATGGAACTAAATTGATAAAAATGGAGCTCCATCTCTGAAGTTTGTTACAGCTTCTGCCAGCTTTCTCCACGTATCCTTACAAGGTTGACCTCCTATAAGATGCCCATATTTAATACTAAGATTTTTAACAGTAGGATCCAGAACTCTATATATTAAAATTTGAAATTCAATAACAAGAGAAGGAACAAGGATGGAATCTATAAGTACTGCAATGAAGAGGGTTGAAGCTTAAGAAATTATTCTCAAGATTTAGAAGCAAGGAAGATCTCTATCGATACCTCACTTAGCATGGTAAGCATGTGACATATACTTAATCATATGCTATAGTGGGTTTATTCCTTCCAACGATGGAAGGTACCAAAATTTCATTCTTAAAAGCTATACTCTGCGATGAGAAGAAAGCCTTCAAAAACAGTGAAATAAAGTTGATAGATATACCAAACTACCCAGAGATTTCAGTCACAAATCTCTACGAGGATGCAATGAAAGATGATGAAGTGGTTATTTACCTTCCTAGCAAGAAGTAACTCTCAAATAAATTGCCTGAAAGAAACTTCTTCTTTGGTGTTCTTGGTACAATCAAAGAGGATTATTTGAGAGAAATTATAGAAGAAGCTCATAAGAAACGCTACTCTATTTCTCCTGAAGATTAAAAGAAGCAAGGAATACTAATAAGCGAGACGTGGCTAGCAGAGCTTAAGAAGCATCCTTATCTCTCTAGTAAGCTTTGATTTATAACTTTTTAGGGAAACCTGGAACTGGTATATTTCTAATGAAAGAGAATGCAAAGGTTCACAGAGAGAGAAAGTCTCAAACCATTCATTAAGTTAGCAAGAGACTTTATAATGAAGTTTAAAAGTCTGATGAAATGAACATAGATGCTGGTGCTGGTACAAAGAGAAGAAACATGGGTCCTAGTAAAGCACCAGAGGAAGAAAAGAAAGAGAAGCCGAATCCATTTAAGAGTTCGTTTGATATGTGAAATAATTCATTCATTTAAGTCTAACACTTATTAATAAACATTCATTCTTCCTTTCCTTGCACATATCGTAGTCTAGTCTTTACCGACACTCTCTTGCAACTACTCTGTATTAAGTCTACTGTGTCGATTGGTAGATCATGCATTAGGTGATACAGCAAGAGTTTCTTGTAGTGAGTCATAATCTAACTCCAATAGAATTCGATTCAATTAAATTGAGGACTGTAAGGAACGTTATACACAGGAGTTATCTTTAATTCATCGTAAGCTTTCTTAGATTCCTTAGTCTTATGAACTGAGGGGTTATCAACAAACAGGATGATCTCTTGATCGTTGTACTTATCTCTTAGCTTATGTAAAAACTCTATATACTGCTCTCGCTTAATAGAGCGAGGATGAATAACATAAGTTTCTAAGCCTGAATCTTCACTGATACCAGCCAAAATTGCGTGAGTGACAACCTTAACCTTTTAGTCATACACTTCTATATTATCGTACTTCTTGTACCAAGACTTATTAATAAAGGTGTTGAACGTAAACACAGCTTCATCAGCGTGTATGAACTTGATGTTATTATCAACAGACCTCTGCATTTAATCATATATATAGTTTAAATTATTACTATAAAATGGCAGAGTAAAGTCAATCACTCTCTTCACTCTATTGACAGTCTTGAAGGTAATACCATTCCTTCAATAAATATTTGCGATAGTCTATGGTGAGATACGCATGTCAGGAAACTTGCGATGAAACATCACAGCTCGCTAGTCAAGTGGGAAATGTGCCCAATACTTAAGAGTCTTAGAATCGCAGAGATATTCAATAGGGTGCTAAGAGAACTTTTATTTTCTTACAGGATGTTATCAAGAACCAGAATTGAAATGCTAAACAGCTAACAAGCAATGATAGCTAACTGTTGAGGCACTCTTGCGCAGGAGCTTTGCTATAGCAGCATAATTCATAACTGGTTTGAGTTAGTCTATATTAATACTCGCACCATACCTAAGCTTAAGCAGTAAATCTAAATATTTCTCATCATAAATAGACCCCAAAATCGCTAATTTCTATTTCTCATTTTGCAAACTGGCCTAATTTCTCTACTAACCCTAATAAAACCCCAACTTTACCCTACTAATCAAAGCACTTATAAACCTCACTAAGGGGTTTTGGGGTTTTGAATGAAGTTAATTTAAGTGATAAAATGATTTTATTACAAACCTTAATGCTGTCATGAAATATTATTGAGCAATAAAATTCTAATGTTATTTAGTATTTTATTAAATATAAAATGGGGAGGTGTAAAAGCTCATAAACTACTCGAGCCTTAATAAACTTAAAAATTATTTCATATTATTTAAATAAAAAACAAATAAAAATTATGAAAATCTTATAAATAAAATAAGGTCTTTTGATATATAGATATCAAGAATCAACCAATTTTGATGACGAGGATAGAATATTTTAAATTATATGGTGCATATATGAGATGGGAAGAATATTTGGGAACTTATATTAATTCGATGCTTTATTATTAAAAAATAACGGTTTTAATATTACTATGATTTTTCCCTTCTTTTTTATTCTTCGCATATATTAATTGATACTTTTGGTTCATATTATTATTTAAATTTTACTAAATTTTAATTTTAAAAAATTCACAAAAATCTATTCTGATATAAATATATACCATTTGAGATTTAAATAACTTTAGATAAAAATATATATCAATCAATTTAATATTACATAGGAATCTTAAATTATTAAAAGAATTTTATGGATTACAGATTATAAAATAGTTCATTTTGGTTAAAAAAAATTAGATATTATTTCAAAATTAAAAATATTATAATTTTATATTTTTATATATTATGGATACGATACTTAGGAATTTGAGGATTCAAAACCCCAAAACCCTTTCAGTAATTTGATTGAGTTTTTGATTGATAAAAGTAGACTATTAGTGCATACTTTATTAGGGTTTTAATAGGGTTTATGTAGTGGTTTAATGTTTAAATATTAGTATTTTAAGTGAGTATAACAAGCGAATTTTTAAAATATTTCACACAAACATAAGCTTACAGTCATGTGGCAGTTCTCTGAATTTTATCTTTCTAAGTTGATGTTTGATTGTTTCTATTGTTTGTTAATTCTCTTAGCTTGGCTTGATAATAGTTGAGCATGCAAGTTCTCTGAGACCTCCATTTATTTTATTTTTATCGAGATATTGTTTGATTCTCTGCTTAGAATCTCTCTCACCCCTGCAAGTAAAGTAATCGTTTCTTGGCATGTCGCTCTTTATTATTATTACTGCTAGAGCCCAGATATCCCATTAAGTGTCTCCATCTCTCCAATCCTCTCTCTGTGGGAAATATCCAGGAGTCAGGAGTGCCGTATACATATCCTTATGCAGAAGCTTGCACTCTTTGAGCTCTGTTGAAGTCTATAATATAAACTCTAAGAGGCTGAAAGTTCAACATGATATTCTCTGGCTTTAAGTCCCTATGAACATAACCTAGCTTGTAAAGCTCTTCAATCCCCTCTACTATCTGCTATACTATCTAGCCAATTTATCTCTGACATCTATTGTCATATAAGAAATCTCTGTAAGTCATTTCAAGTAAAGGAAGCCTGAAGGCTACATGATCTTTACCAAGTAAAATAGCTTCAAGCTAGATGATATGCTTGCACTATTGAACTTTGCCTTTTAAAGAGCATAATACTCATTAACAAATTCCAATTGGAACTTGTCACCAGCAAGGAAGTAATTGAATGGATATATCTTGTAAGCATATTAGTCATCAGTAATGATTCTCTTCTCTATTTTATCTTCAAGAGTGAGGTAGCTTTCTAGGCAAGAATCTAAGTCAATTGTTTTCAATATAGGAATCTTCATTACCTCTATTTTAACAATGATTTTATTGATTTCAGAGACTGGAAAGTTCTTGACTGCTTTCTTCATTTTAACTTACTTCTAGACTTCAACTCTAAGAGACTCCACTGGGTTTCTTGATCTTCTCTTTTAGAGGAATCTATTCCCTGTAGGTTCATGAATAAAGACAAAACTTTAATTGTGCTTTTTCTTTAAGTGCACTTTGAGGTCTCTAGTATGAGAATATGGCTTCTCACAGAACTCACAGACATACTTCCCATCTTTCTTTTAATGCTTGAGATATAACCTTGGCATATCGTTGTGTATATCTCTCAAGTGTCTCTTATAAGTTGACTTGTAAGGGAAAAATTTATTGCATTCTTTGCATTAATAGTCAACTTTGGCTGGTATTTATTAATGATGTGGCGGGTTTGTTTAACATCATCCTCAATTTGCAAAGCTTCTTTGATAACCTCCTACTTAACTTATATTTAAATCTCAAAGCTAGACTGGTCAAATTTGTCATAAGTAGGTTCCCACTGAGTAAAAGCGTCTCTGGTCTCTACTTTTCATGGTTGCTGGAATGATAACTTTTATTGGCTTGATCCAAGTAATGCCGCTCTTCTCAAAAGGTTAGCACTCATTTTAGTTAACTGATATATTTTATTAAAATAATGTTGAAATCTACCTAGATAAACTATTATAGTAGACTATAAGACATTCTGGTAGATTCTTTGCTGATAGATAAGAAAATGAACTAACCATAAAAGACTGTAAGTTGACATATTTTATGAGAATTTTATACATTTTAGTAAATTAATATACTCCTAATGAAGTTTTGTTTCTCTAGGAAGTCCTCCAAATCAAGTTTGTACATAATTTGGAGGTAAAGTTATTAAACGTTTTCAAATTTAATATGCTCCTAATTATATTTTAACCTTAAAATTTAACTCCTAATAAAGTTTGAACTTAATTTGGAGGATTCCTAAAATACTTAAACATTATTAGGAGAATTTAATGGAGATAAATTAACAAAAATGGAGATCAATTTGTGAAACTTGGAGCAAGTTTTTCAATGCTTCTCGTATATCTTTTCAAGGTTGACCTCCAGTAGTTCCTCCCTATTTAGTAGTAAGATTTTAATAAACTTAGAATAGATATCCATAATTTTAAATTTCATTAACATTTCTAGAAAGAGGAAGAAAAATGGAGTCTATGAATAATGCAATGAAGAGAATTTAATCTCAAGATTTAATTGGAAAATTTTGAAGTAACGAGGAACTTTATAGACTAACTACCATGAAATATCAGAGACAAACCTATATGACGATGCTATGAGTGATCTAGACGTAGCTCTCTACCTTCCATCAAAGCTACAGCTCTAAATAAGTTGCCAGAGAGAAACTTCTTCTATGGTGTTCTTGGAACTCTGAAACCTGAGTATTTAAATGAAGTTATTTAAGAAGCTCACAAGAAACGATACAGCATCTCTCCTGAAGAAAAAGAGAAGCAAGGTATTAAAATAACTGATACCTGCCTTCAAAAGTATCCTTTCATCTCAAGTAAGCTTAGTCTTCTAACTTTAAAGAAAAACCTGGTCCTGCTATATACTTAATGAAAGAGTGCAGCAAATTAAACAGAGAGATAAAGCCTTAAGTAAAGCATGAATTGAGTAAGAGACTCTTCAAAGATTTCTATAATCCAGACGAGTTGAACATAGATGCAGGGGCTGGCACTAAGAGAAGAAACATGGGCCCAAGCAAGCCTTAAGAGGAAGAAAAGAAAGAGAAGCCAAGTCCCTTTACGGGCAAATTTATAATGTAAGCTTATTCATTCACTTAAATCTAAAGCTTACTTATATACACAAAATCTCCCTTCTCTTGCGCAAACTTTAGCTTTAATGAATGACTCTTTTAGCAGCTCTCTTAATAATATCTACTGTATCTATCTTTAAATCATGCATCAGATGGTAGAGCAGCAATTTCTTATAATGACTTTTCAATAACCACAGGCTGTAAGGAACATTAAATACAGGTGTTATATTTAGCCTTTCATATTCCTTCCTTGAGTCTTTAGTTTTATGAACTGACAAGTTATCAACGAATAGAATAATCTCTTAGTCAGCGTACTTATCTCTGAGTAATTGCAAGAACTTAATATATTATTCAGTCTGTATAGAACAATGGTGAATAATATAAGTCTCGAGGCCACTATCTATACTTATTCCACAAAGAATAGCATGAGTTTACACCTTAACATTTTAGTCATAAACTTCTATATTACTATACCTCTTGTACCAAGAACTTGATATGAAGGTATTAAAGGTAAATACTGCCTCATCTGCGTGTATGAACTTTACATTATGCTCTAAAGATCTCTGCATTTAATCGAATATATAATTTAAATTAGTCTTATAAAATGGAACATTAAAGTCAATCACACTCTTAATGTGATTGACTGTCTTGTAAGATATTCGATAATTTTTATTTATCTTAGCTATAGATTAAGCAGATGTGTGAAACTCAGGAAATTGGTGATGAAACATCACAGCCCTCTTGGCTAGAGAGAAAAGAGCCCAGTATTTAAGAGTCTTATCATTAATAAGATATTCAATATGATGCTGCTAAAATTTTAAGGGTCTCTTAGTCTTATTAAGATGCTATCTCTTTAAATTCAATGCTAATAGACAGTGAGACCTCACAGTTGCTGGAGATTTATGGAGTAGCCTTGCTATAAACGTATAATTCAGAACAGGCTTGAGTTATTCACTATATTCATCACATCCATATCGCAACTTAAACAATAAATCTATATACTCACTGTCATAAACAGACCCCAAACCTCGCATATACTCACTTAAATTACTAATATTTAAACATTAAACCCCTACATAAACCCTATTAAAACCCTAATAAAGTATGCACTAATAGTCTACTTTTATCAATCAAAAACTCAATCAAATTACTGAAAAGGTTTTGGGGTTTTAATTGTTAGATCTTTTATCATAATTTTTTTTTTAAATTAAATTAATATTGATTAAAAAATTTAATAAATAAACTTAAAAAAAGAATTTTGTTTTTGTAATTGTTTAGAAAAAAATTAATTAGCTTTCATATTCTTCATAAATGTCAAATATTTTAAGAAGGCATATTATTTTTAGAGTAACTTTAAAAAAAAATTTTACTAATCTTTCATTATATTGTTATATATCATCTATCAATTAAACAATTTATTCACTAAAAATAATAAAAGTATCAATAATGACAAATAATTAAATTTTTGGGGGGGGAAAGTTTCCTGCACTCGTGATAGTTTCCTGCACTTTTTTTATATGTAAAATTTCATAAATTTAACAATAAAATTTTTTTTACAACCCATAAATTTTAAGATATTTTTTATATCATATACGAACTTCATGAAAATATAGTGTTATACATTATCTAATTTTATATACCATTAAAAGAATAAATTAGAATTTTAATAATAATTGGATAGAATATTTGGAATTTCATTAGATACAGAAGTCTACTAATATCAGATAAAATCTATATAGTGGATAAATTTCACCCTTGCTTGGATGGTGATTTGATTCCATGTTAATTAACATATTGATTAATTGAAGAATAGATTGAGTAAAAAAAATTTTAAAAAATTAGTAAAAAATTTGGTTGATAAATGTGATAAAAATCAAATTCTAAAAATGAAAAAAAATTTAGTGCAGGAAACTATCCTAAAAATTTTTTTTTATTATAAACCGGTGCAGGAAACTTTCCCCCCCCAAATTTTTAATAATTGATTTTTCTTTAATTTCTACAAGAATCTTTTAAAGATAGAATATTTAGTAAGTAAATATGTGAAATATTAATTATTAGTATTAAAAATTAGTTTAAAAATATCTTAGAATCATTCTTCTCCCCAAATTAATCTCTGGAGTAAATATTAATTATATTTACTTTAACATTCAATTAAAATAATTATAAATTTTGGAATCTTGAGATTTAATACGCAAGAAAATAAGATTCGCACATCATACACGATAAATGGTACATTTACAGGGTATATCGAATATCATTTCAAATAAATTAATATAATGCAAAATTTTCTATAAAAAGGAGCTATTTTATAAATATAATTTTCAAATATGTAGATTCTTAAGATCATCCAACTGAGATAAATACGAGATATTATGGAATTAAATCAAATATATAAAGATATAATTTTATCGTGTTTTAGTTTTATTTATTTTTAAAATATAATGCATAAATGATAAATTTAACAACTATTAATTTTTTTTCTTTTTTTAATAAATATTGATTTTTAACAGTATTATAGTTCCTCATTTATTTAACTCTATTCTAATTGAACTATGAATATATTTTTCTGCTACAATTACCTTTTTTTTACAGTTTTTAAGAAGATTTAATATTTAGGAGTTAAGAAATAATAACCTAAAATTATTTTTTATTTCAAATTTTGATAGGAATATCATAAACAATAATTATTAAACTCAATTTAATAATAATTACTTTTATGTTTCAATTAGCACTTATTTAAATTTATAATATTTTTTAATAGGAGTGTTTGTTATAAATTATACAAATCATTTAAAAAAGAGAATAAAAATTAATATTCATTTACTAAGCAAAATTTTTCATTAATTAGTAAGAAAAATATTTATTTAGATTTAATAAGTAAATTTAATCCCTTGCATTAATAATAAAAAAATGAGTAAAATTTAATGCATTAAGAATAAGTCCTTATTTGGAATTTTTATAATCGATTAAATTTAATTTATTAGTTAATTACTAATAAATCTATAATTAAATGATTTAAGGTTTTTATTATAGCAAGAAATCATAATGATACGAAAAGTGAGGTATATTTCTAAATTATTTGTTAAATCATTATAATTTTTATTTAAAAAAAATTAAAATTTAAAATATAATCAATTTCTCTTATTAAATTTTACATCTGCACTTTTAAAAAATTTTAATCTGTGTTTAAAAACTTAATAAAAGTAAATAAAACTAAGTTGTTCATTAATTTATTAATATTTAAATTAAGAAATGTCTTTGTATTTTTTTAAATTCAATGTTTTACAGATTTTAATACTATGGATTAACCAACCAGTTTATAGTACAACTTTTATGCTCTTTATTCCCTTTAAATGCAACAAGTAGTATCTTGTATAGAGTTCATATCTTTGTATTAATATTTTTAAAAAAAAAAAAAATTTCCTATAGACATCAAAAGTTATATACAGTCACAATAATTTGAAAATTTACAATTATTTGAACTCTAATTATTTGGTGATAATTCATTTTCAAATAATTTTACTTACAATTTTTATAGATTATTAAATTAATAATATGCAATAGTAGTCATAGTAGTAATTAAAAAATGTAAATTATTTATTTATATTGGGGTTGGGGAGAGGATTAAATAGAAAATTAAATTATCTAAATATGATTTAGAAAATCATATAAATTTGACAATACGTCTCGATTCTTAAAGAGATAGACACTGATCAGCTTTAATCAACATTTTCAACTTTAATATTTTTAGATTATTTTTTATTAGTAACTATAAAAAGCTACTCTGTATCTGGTCCTTTGTCAACAGTAAAATCCTTAAATACATTAATCTTAAACTATATTTATTCATTTATTTCTCATTAATTATTAACTAATATTATATAAGGATTTATATTTATTGTATTTTAATGGTATTTTTAGGAAGAGTAATTTAAATATTAAATGAATATAAATAAACACTGTCGAAAATATTTAAATTCTTAAATAGGAGAAATTGAATTATATATCTGTTAAAATTTTGATAAATTATGTTTATAAAAATTAGTTTTTAGATTATTTAACTCATTTTAATTTTTTTGGCTATAAATTGTTATTTACTCCATACTTTTTCCTATTTATAAAGAAATATTGAATTGCAATATTTGTGTATAATCAACATCAACAAAAACTTAAAAATATATTTAAGTTTAAGTAACATCTTTGACTACTGGAGTTTATATTGATTATAAATTTTATTTAATGTTAATAAATCAACATTAATTAATATTACATTTTTATACAAAATAAATCCTTGAAACTACTCTAAAATATATTGAAAATATAAATAAGATAAGATAATAAAAAAAGTAATATTTATTTAGTTTTTGTAAGGTTTATTATATGTTTCTTAATAAGATGATAAAAAGCAAATAACTAAACCTTTATCTTCTATTTTTATGGTTAAAAAACTAAGTATCAAATAAAAAACAGTGTTTCTAAAAAAGTAGAAACCTTATTTTGTTTGAGGATATTTGGATCTAAAATTATTTATTTAATAATATATTATAAGCATCTTTGGTTTATTTAAATTTTCTATTTAAAATATCTCATTAATCTCTCTTCGCTTAGTCGACCTAAAAAATTATACCCTTTAAAAACTCTAAACTTAAAATATTTTCCCCATCTACTCCCTATATAAAAAATGGAAAAATTACCAACTATTTCATCTTACCCTATAAAATAATAAATTTCAAAAGAAAGATTGTTATCTTCACCTTGAATATAGATCTTTTATGGTATTTTCGGTTATATGTTTTTAATGATGATTTTTAATTTTTATTCGATTACATCTATGATGATTTTGTCAGATTTCCTTTAGAAAATTTTATAAATTCGTAAATTTGAATCTTAATTTAAAAAAAAACATGATTTACTACTATGTATAAACTTTATCTTAGTAAATTTAATTTAAATCATTTTATTCGCTCAATTCTCAAATAATAACCTAAAAGATTTTGATTTTTAAATTTATCATTTTTTTAAATCATCATATTTTTAAATATATGCAATCATCTAATATTTAATTGAATAAAAATATAATTATCATTATTAGTAATATCTATCTGAAAATACCATTAAGAACTAGATTCAATGTGAGGATAAAAGTTTTCTTTTGAAATTTATTATTTTATAATGCAAGATGAGATGTCTTTGTTTTCGGTGGGGGGGTATTGAGAAGTCCTGGTTCGAATATGGTATAAGTTTCTTGGTAAGTATAAAATAAATAATAAATCAATTAGCAAAATTATATAAAAATTAATCTTTATTTATTTATTTGGCTATGGGGAAGCATCCTCCCCCCCCCTAATGTATACTTTTTATTTTGTAGTCTGATAGAGTTTTTGACGCTGAGTAATAGTAGCTAATAAACTTGGGGTGTGCGAGCAATAGTTTTTGAGCTATGACCTCTTATAAGTCAAAAATTATATATAAAATCATCATAAAATTGACAAAAATTTTCAATTTTTCTTCAAATTTTTAATTTTCATAAAATTATCGATTTAAGTGAAAAATAAGAAATTTAACAAATTATATAAATCTTATTTAATTATTAACAATAAAATTGAAAAATAATTGTTTTTGCATTTTTTTAATAAGAGAGAATAATTTTATTTTTTAATTTTATTGTTAATAATTAAATAAGATTTATATAATTTGTTAAATTTCTTATTTTTCACTTAAATCGATAATTTTATGAAAATTAAAAATTTGAAGAAAAATTGAAAATTTTTGTCAATTTTATGATGATTTTATATATAATTTTTTGACTTATAAGAGGTCATAGCTCCAAAACTATTGCTCGCACACCCCAAGTTCATTAGCTACTATTACTCAGCGTCAAAAACTCTATCAGACTACAAAATAAAAAGTATACATTAGGGGGGGGGAGGATGCTTCCCCATAGCCATTTATTTAATTAAAAACTACTAAATTAAACTTTGAACAGTCAGACAAATATATAAAAATAACCTACTCAGACAATGATAATAAATAGGTTGCTAAAAAAAATAATACTCAATAATCAAGACATATTTGCTTATCTACCATTTTGTAATAAAAAATTCTAACATTCAAAAGTAAGATTATTCTAAACGTTGAGATAGTATAATCTAAAAATTAAAAAACTATATACTTTATTCAATTATTTTATGATTTATTCGGTTTGATAAATTTAATTTCTGAAAATTATTAGCAAATATACTCGAATATCTGTGATGATTATTTTCTCCGTAATATAAAAATGAGAAAGATTTATTTTTTAATTTTATTTATTTGATGAATAGTTTTACTTTAAATATATAAGAGAGCAAAATAATCGTGATAAACGATATGTATTTACGAGAATAGAATTTGAAATAAATTCTTATAGGTTTTACATTTAAAAATTCATTATCTAAAATTAGGGCAATAACCTCCTGAAGAGACAGATAAAGTTTTTTCTAAAAAATAAAAAAAATCCAAAATTCATCAAAACATTGAAACAACTTAAATAGCCCAATAAATTCGTCAATATGACTCTAATGATCTATTTAAACAGTTTAAAGAATCTTTTTTATAGTATTTACTTTACTCCTTTATTTACTTGTAAATAAGAATAAGTATAAGTCAGATGAAGAGTTATTGGCAATATTTTATTATATTTAATTTTAGATTTTTATTTTTATCAATAGCTACCTTGATTCCTTCCATACTCAGTTGTAATTTAGTTTAATGCATCATTAAGTTAAATAAAAAATTGACTAATAATATTATAGAAAACATTTTAATTATTTACAACTGAGTATGGAAGGAATCAAGGTAGCTATTGATAAAAATAAAAATCTAAATTAAATATAATAAAATATTGCCAATAACTCTTCATCTGACTTATACTTATTCTTATTTACAAGTAAATAAAGGAGTTAAGTAAACACTATAAAAAAGATTCTTTAAACTGTTTAAATAGATCATTAGAGTCATATTGACGAATTTATTGGGCTATTTAAGTTGTTTCAATGTTTTGATGAATTTTGGATTTTTTTTATTTTTTAGAAAAAGCTTTATCTGTCTCTTCAGGAAGGAGGGAGGCCATTACCTTAAACTAATAAGAAATTTTTCTTTTTATGTTTTCATATTTTTATCAAATTTGTAATCTCATCACTTAGCAATATAAAATGTTAAAGACAATAGCTATTAGTTTTATCTACTTAAAAATATTAATATCAAATTATTAATGTTCAAATATGCATTAATAAAAATTAAATTTTCTAAATACTTTATAGCATTTATATATAAATTTAAAGTAATTAAAATTCTTAAGAAAATTTCTTATTATTTAAAGCTTAAAAGTATTTTAATATTGATTTGGCGGCAAATTCAGTCGCAATAAGTATTTTAGAAGGCTCATCATTTATAATAATTTTATAGTCACGATAAAATATATTATTGATTAAATTATTGTAAATATAATCAAACATCATATATATATAATTATTAAGTAAAAAAAATTCTAATATAAATAGATAATTAAATCACTATTTTGAATCGAGTATATAAATGGTTTTTGTTTTCAATTTAATGCTTGAATTTTATAAATTTAAAACAAGCATAATAAACTATTTACAAATAATGGTAATTTATTCGCAATATTACATTATTTTATAAGAAAGACTAAACATTGTAAATTAATAGCATTAAAGAGCTATTTCAATAAAAAAATAAAATTTTTTATAAAACTCAGACTATTTATTATTTCATATCCCTAGATAAATTCTTAAATTAGTGGTAGGATTTTGTAAATATCCTACAAGCAATTATATTTTATTATTAAACACTAATAAATCATAAAAAGAAAGATATTTAAATTAGATAATTCCTAATTAATATATATATATATGATATATAGTAATTATATATCATATATATATATGATAAATATTATATATATATATATATTTAATATATATATATATGTATTAATTGTCAGTGATTGGAGTTATAAATTTTAATCAAACTGGAACTATACAAAAAACATTTTAAGGATTATGGAATTTTTGTATTTTAATTAATAATTAATTAATTTTTAGTGTATCATTTTTATCTCTAAGTATTTTTCAAAAATATAGAAAATTGATTAAATCAGAATGATTTTACTATAATAATATATTATTAAATCTTTTAATATTTACTCATATATCGAAAGATATAAAAAAAATTCTGTGCGATGTAATATCTTTACAATTTGAATTTTTTAATAAAATTTATTTAATTTTTACACCAAAAAAATCGAAATAAACTTATTTTTTGAAAATTATTTTTAATTATTTAATAAATTTTAAACTCTAAAATTTTAGCTTATCTATGGAGCTTAACTTGGAATGCAATTAACATTTACATATTATTAAATTAAAATTTACTTATATTATTTTAGTTATTATATTTAATTCAATAATTAGTATTATAGAATAAATCTATATAATAAAAATGAATAAGAAAGTTCATTGTTATTGATGAATAAAGAAAAAAAATAAATATTTTTAAGCTATCTAAATAATAATGAGCTGTATCAAAATGATTTCGACAATGAAAAATAGAAAAGAGTTACAGAGTAGTGTTTACGAGAACTTGCTAAACTTAGATAGAGCTATTTTTATGCACAGGTTTCATCGCACAAAGAATATTGCAAATTAGAGATTTTACTTACACCAAAATTATTTGAATAATTTTCTATTAAATATAATTAAAAAAGTCAAAGAGCCGAATGAACTAGGATAAGTTAAGAGGAATTAAAAGCCTAAAAAACTACTGCCCTTTGGTAGTAGTTATTATTTTTTATTGAATACAATAGATCCTTAAGAGTAGAGCAAAATTTGTAATATCTAGATACTTGTCAAACAATGTGAAATGGCTATTGCTCAGTTAGATTGATAAATGGAAAGAGGCTGCTATTATATTAAAGGGAAGATAGAAATTTTTCTTCCCCTACCACTAAGAATGAAAAATAATCAATTATTTTAGCTTTTGAAAAAAAGTAGGATAATAAATGTGAAAAATTTTGAGACTTTAAAGAGACAAGAATATTTAGATAAGCTTCTCATTATTCTTGGTAATAACTAAACTTTTGCTATAACAACTGAAGATTCCTAAGTTTAAATGATGCCAAACAATCTATAAAATTCGTTTATAATTCAACTACTTTAATATATTTATTAAATTAAATATTTAATCAGTTTAATCTGCGTTTATTTACAAAAATCATTATGATCCATCTCTATAATCAAATAAATTAAAAAAGAAAACATTAAATTAAGAGGATTAGAAGTTTTGTTCTTTTTTTATTCTATAGTTTTTAAATCCAATTAATATTTACTGATAAGGAGAGAATTATAAAAATGCTAAATTTAAATTTATTTTTTTGACATTAAAACTTCTTTATAAAGAGAATGTTTTTAATTATAAAATATTTTTGTATCATATCAATTAGTTGCATCTCGCAATTAATTTAATGAATGAGAAAATTTAATTTTATATAAACTTAATAAAACCTAGCATGCCTTTTATAAAATTTAAAATAAATAAGTTTTTCACCAATGTTTTTATTTTATATAGCAAGAAATTTTCACATTCTTAATCCAAAAAGTTAGGTAATTTTTATTTTTATTTTATAAATCATTTAAAAAATATAAACAAGACCTAATATGCATAAATTATATTTTTTATTTTAAATATATTATTTACTTAAATAATACTTCAGATTTAAGACTTTGACTACAGGCTTATTGTCTGGTTATATTTTAAGGAGTACTAATCCTGCATTTCCTTTAATTCAAGATGTCGGGGTTCTCATTCATAAATCTAATAATTATCTTCTTAATAAAAAGGTTAATTTTTATAACTCAAAACAAAGATAATTTGCTATTGATGAAAAATTAAAGAAATTTATTCATCTATTTTAAGAATAAATGAGTTTAAATCATGCCCTCTTTAAATTAATTACTTCATTTACTATGAATAGTTTACAAATCTATCTCTATACAGGCATATTAATCTAAAACAAACCATTAAAGATTTTGGCTGTTGCTAAAGATAGAATATATGATTTTTTTTATTAATCAATGAGACAGATAGATACCTAAAATGATTAGCAATAAGGTGTTATTATTAACTAAAATAAAAGTGAAATCCTTAAATATTCAAGAATTTTTAAAAATATAAAAATCTTTAAATTTTTAATTTTTACAAACATGCTTCAAACAAATTTTAGCCACAATCTTTGTCAAAAGATTTTAAGTGTTTGATAATCATGCTACAAATAAGCCTTAAAAAACAGTTATAAAGTTAAGGAAATGTCTGAAACTATATTTAATCAAACTATTAAAAAAACAAAATTTTCATAAGTTTATAAGGATTAATTACAATACAATTTAAATTTATTAAATTAGTTTGAACAAGTTATTATTTTTGACATTTAATTATCGATATAGAATAATAATTTAGTATGTATTTAACACTAAGCATAAAATTCTATATCTATCTATTTAACAAATAATAAAATATGTTTATTTATTTAATATAAAATATATTATAATGGCCTAATTTATTTTAAAAAATACCAAAGCCATATTACTTTCAAATGGGAACGCCTGAAACCAGATCTGTTAAAGTATTGGATGAGACTAAATACATTAAAAATTCTAATAATCATCAAATAGCTTATCCTTGAATAATTTCTTTTAATTTATTATTTTTTTATTTTTTGTTCTAAATATTATTTTATTCTCAAAAAATTAAAAAATTTTCTTTGTTTTTTTATTTAATTTGTTCAGGTCTTTTTTTTAATTTAAACTATAATAATAAGATGATTTAATGAATTAAAAATAATGAGAAAATAAATATTATAGTTAAAGAGTAATAATTTTAATATAAAAAATACTATTTACATTATAGATTTGAATTCTTAAATTAATTGTAAAATTAGCCTTAGAGGATTAATATATTATTATACCACATCATAATAGAAATTTTAAATAGAAAAAAAACACTTTTAATAGAGGTTTATTGAAACCCTGAAATTTTTTTTTCTCATCATATCCGCTGAAATAATAAAGAAGAACATAAGAATAAGCTTTCTTAAATATTCATTAATAATTCAAAATATAGGTGTGATGTAAATATAATTTGACTATTAAAACTATTATAATATTTAATTTTTTTTATTTACAATTATGATAAAAGTAATACAGATATAAATTTCTTCAATAGAATTTTTATTCATTATATTTTTATATCTTATTTTAAATCTAGATATAACAAATAACTCAGTAAATAAATTTAAATTTTACAAATTCCTCATAGTTTAATTAATATAATCAAATATTTTTTCCTCTAAATAATTCATTTCACAATAGAAATATGTCATTTGAAGATAATATAAATTTATATCTTATGTTATTTTCAATAAATACATATTTGTGACAAATCATATTTAAATAATAGAATTGTAGTTTCCTTTTTTTAAAATAATATAAATTATCTTTTAATAGAAATTATTATTAATTAATTGAATTAATTATTTAATATGTTTGGAATTTTTTTATTTATAATCCTATGCCCATTAATCCTTGGATAACCTAAATATTATATTAGTAAAAAAATATTAATAATTTTAGATATTTTAGATTTTATTTAATAATATAATATTAATATAAATGTTTGTAATATGAGTAAAATTTGCATGCAATTATAAATAACTCTATTAAATACTTTATTTATTACTTGATTTACTAATATTAAAATACAAATTTTAAATATTGTAGTTATAAAATTAAATAAATTATTTCTATTGTTCTAAGCAATAATATATTAAATAACTTTGAATAAATTATAATGATTAGAGTTTTGAATAACTGTATACAATTCAAGTGAGCCTTACTATTAGTAAATTAAGATAAATTTGAATTATAAATTTGATTTATAATTTTTTATTCGAATTGAAATTATATATACTTCACAGCATCTGTAAACCCCTATTATATTATCATATCAAATATCTGAAGGAACAATATATTATAATAATTTACAATATAATTGCTTTAATAATTTTTATCTTGCTTCTTATTGGTAAAGTTATAATTTATTATTTAAATATAGCTGAGAAATAGTGTAACATTTTCATTTTTTTTCCTATTATTTTTTATTCAAATTGTAATATATTTAAAGCTTTAGAATAAAAATTCTATTATATTTTACAATTAAACATAGTTCACTCAGTTATTTAGCTTATTTTCTTCATATTATTATTTCATTATATCTTATCTTATTTTAATTTATATTTTTCAATTATTCAGAGTAATTTATAGTGTGCTGATGTTTAACTAAAACTATAGATATTAATTATTATCAAACATAAGTCAAATATGAAATATAAGTGAAGGATAGATTTATATTCATGTTATAATTTCATCAACAGTGAATGATATAGCAACATCTGAATAATTAATTGTAAAAAGAATTTAATTCTTAATATCTATAGATAAAGCAATTTTTTATCTAAAATAGATAGTTTATTAAACCTCTTTACCATCCTAAATTTATATGAATTGATTTCAAAACATTTTTTCATTTTTGAATTTCTCTGACTATTAATTATATTTTTTTCATTAATTTAGATAAATAAAATTACTAATTCTACCTTATAATAAAACAATTTAAAAAATAAAGAACAATTTTATTAGGTCATTAAACCTATAAAATTATTATATTTACTAATATTAAATGAATTTGGGAACTTATTACTAAAATCTCCTTATTTTAATATTTGAAGTAGTTTAACTTCTAAAATGGCTTAACCAATAAGTCTTGTAGATAGACATCTTTTATTACCAACCAATGTGCCAACATATATAACCTAGTATTTAGGAGATAACGTGAAAGTGGTTCTATTTGATAATTGCAATTAATTTATAATTAAAGACAAAAAATTTTGAATTAATATTAAAGTGGAATTTAAATTTAATTGCACTTATTATTATTATTTAATGCTGTATGGAAATTAATACTGGGACTTAAGGCAGTCAGATAGATAGACAAGATAGTTTCAAGCTTTGATTTTTAGGCATCCAACTCAATCCATCCAAGGGTCAGGTGTAGAGAAACCCTTATACTGGACAGAATAGCCTCCGAACCGTGCTCGTTTAATTGCACTTATGACTAGTCAATTTGTGAAGACACAGAGTATACACAATACATTTAAATTTAATAAAATTACATTATTAAAATTATAATAGAACTATATTTTTATGAAATAAAAATTTAAAGCTTAGATGGGTCCAGTTTGAACAGCAAATTCACTTTTATAGGAAGTACAAATACTCTTTATATTTTAAACCCTAAAAAACCAGACAAGCTATTTAGAAGTTAGTTTAATTTGATATCTATAAAACTTCTGAATTTTAATTATTCATATAATATAAAAAGTCAACATTAAATTCTTAAACAATAAATTGACTTACTCTATTAAATTAAATAAAATCATTAGTCAGTTAAAATATTTTATATCGTATCCATATTATAGACAAAAGTATATTTATTATATTTATTATTGATAATAGCTTTTCGGTATTTCAGATATTCATAACCTTTTTTTATTTTCAATTTAAAATGAAAATAGATTTTTAATAGATAATAACTCCCAAAATATATTTTTTTCAATTTAATTGCCAAAAGCATTGATATAAATGTAGTGGGAGTCTATGATTTAAAATTTAAGTGTAGAATTTAAGATGGTCTCTCTAACGAGACTACATTCCAAGTTGAATACAAATATGATGGGAGAAGTTTACCTGGCCTCAATTATACTACTACAAATACTACAACTAACAGTTCAAGTAATAACAACTCAACTACTAATCAGACTAACAATAATTAATCTGCAAGCAATAACTCAAACAGCAACTATAATCTTGCCCCAATGTTTTATACTAAAATTCAAGGATTCACTGTAAGAGCAGGAAGCAGGGCAGTTCTATACCTACCTGATTTCTTTGATCCTAATGGAGACGAGGTCACTATCTCTGCGAAGCAAAATTAAAACTCTAAATTCTCAAACTCAAGTAAAATTTGATTATTAGTTTATTTTATTTGAATTTTTAATAATATTTCATCTGAAGTTGACGTAAGGAAGTCCCAAGATCGATCAGGACTTCCCATGGTCGTCAGGATGTCCCTATTTCTATCCGGCGTCCCAACTTATAAATATATATGAAATAATTATAACCCCAAGACCCCTTAATGAGTTTTGTATGTGTTTTGATTGATGAGGGTAATGTTGAGATTAGGGTTTCTTTTGATTAATTTCTGTTTTTATTAAGATTCAATGTTATTTATTATTTTCATGGTGGAGATTTTTATTCTTTTAAATTTTATCATCTCTACATCTAGAAAAAATGTTATGTAAAAAAAATATTAGGCAATAAGCTATGTGAGAGAAATTTTGCTCGTAAATCAAGCTGGTACAGACATGTGAAGGAGCATAGAGAAGCCAAGCCCAATGTATACTTAAATCATGATGAAATCGATGGAAAGTATGACCGCTTTGAGTGCCATAAGCAATACTCTCATACAAGAGACTTGAAGAAGCATCTATTAAAAGCACACAAGAATAATATAGAAGTTGAAAAGCATGAAGATGAATTGAAGCTTCTCAAAAAAAGAAAAGCGAGAGAATATTCTAAAGTCGTAGTGCCTGAATAAGCAAGAGATTTAGAGTACATTAGGAAGACACGCAACTAACTGACCTCTGAAATAACAAAAATCATGATCAAAATTCAATACAAGAAAATACAGGTTCTTGCTTAAATTGACCTAGATACTTTTCTTTAAAGCTACCTAATATTAGAAGACTCCTTTGATAAGAAAGTTATCAATGATCATCAATACGCATACAAGGTGTATCCCTTCAACTATCTCTTAAGTGATGATAAATATTAGATGGAGTTTACAAATGAGTATCAAGTTCTCACTCAAGCAAAGTTTAAAGAGTGTAGTTACTTAATCAAGCTAGATGCTGTTCTCCTAGCCAAAGATAATGATGCTTTCAGACTCCCACTCTATGAAATGACTCTAAGAGATTTCATAACAGATCAAAGGAATCATAAGTAACTTGGATAAATAGCAATTCAAACCATACAAGGTATTAAAGAGCTTCACATGTTAGGGTTTGTTCAAAGAGATTTGAAGCCAGAAAATATAATGATATACTTCTCACCAGTAAGAGTAGCAATAATGGATTTCATCAGAGCCTAAAGAGAGGAAGTATCAAGGCTTGGAACTGTAATGGGAACGCAAGGGTACTATCCAGAAAGAGATTACTAGAGAGATAGAGACTTTTAGTGGGATGTGTGGGCTTTAGCAGCAATAATTATAGATTGCAATATGCCTCGCAATGAATACTACTCTACAACATGCGAGAAGGATGCTAAACAAAGAATAAAGTAATTTATTGACAATACAAGAGTATCTCAATCAATGAAACAAATGGCAGAGTCAATAATAATTAAACCAAACTCAAGATCAGACATATCAATAGAGCAGATAGAGTTGTGGTTAAGTAAGATAAACTTGAGACTTCTCCCACATGATACAAAAGTGCATTTTGAGTGATTAAATTAAATACATTTACTTTAAATTTCACATTAAAACCTATTAATAACCATAACCCTTAACAAATTCTCTACAAATAAAAGCATTTATAACCTCATTTAGGTGTTTTGGGGGTTTGATTAGATAGAGAATTCAAAATTAGCTAGACCTTTTTATTGGAGGTACTATCTTATCGCATCCCTAGAACAAGATAACTCAACTTTAATCTGAGGTTTAAGAGTAATAATTTTATAAGGTTTAATTATAGGCGAGTAATCTTGCTCAAAGGATGCGATAAATTAGTACCGCTAATAAAAAAGTTCAGCTAATTTTAAATTCTCTTTCGAATGAGCCCAATATCGTTTAAATTGGCCAACTTTAACTGTCATTAATTTGAAATAAAATAATTTTAATTTAATTATATTTCTCAATTTTGAATGTATTCCTACAATATAAGTTGAGAAAAGATTAATTGATCTTATAAAACATTCATATTTCATAACTATAATAAAAATAATGATTCCTAACTCAAATAAATCCTAATCCCAAACATTACTCTCATCAATAAAAACACTTATAAAACTCATCAAAGGTTTTTAGGGTTTTGATTGTATATGTGAATTATCTAGTACTACAAAACATCCCAAAGGCCTTCTACTAAGTTTGAGTGTTCCTTTTCTCTACTTAAATTTCTATTAATATTATGGTAATGTCTTTAATATTCCATTCCCATTTCAATCGAATTAATGCCAACATAAAATTACCATCCATCTGAATGATTTACATTAATTTTTCTGCCACATGTTGTTTTCAAGTTGTTCTAATGTTGCACGAGTTCTATTTTGCTATAATTTTTTCCAGAGCCTTGCCTCCGAACCTCCACAGGGCTTGCCACTACCAATATCCCTGCTATTATTTGTTTCCAATTGTTGCTAATTAAGGATTGCAAACCTGGACATTGCCAGAAATGATTCTATAAAATCTTTTTTGTGCTAAGCATATTATATTTATAACATTATTTTATGTTATTGTAGGAATACATTCGATTTGGGAAAATGAATTAAAATTAAAATTAATTAATTATTAATTACCTTCAATTATATTTTTGAAAAATGTCTCCAAACCTTAACAATATTATACTCTCTAGATAGCGCATTAAAAATGAGACGGTGGTTGTAATTGCTATAATGAATTTATCTCATCGCTCAAGCGAGAAAAACCCATTATACTATTTTTGGGAGTTAGCTCAAAATCAAAATATCTCACTTACTGGGATGATTCAGGAATATTGCCAATAGTAATGTCCAGCTTAAATTGCGGGATCTACCGTAGAATCCATTTATTTTTGAATTTTGAGTCACTTTGGATTTGATAACTGCCATGATTTTAATATTTAATTAATTTAATTTTAATTCATTTTCCCAAATCGAATATATTCCTACAATATTATGAATTGGGAAGTCATGACTTCACATAGGACGTCCGGATCGACCCTGGGACGTCCTTACGTCATCTGGGATTCTTGGATGTCCAGACTACACTGGAACGTCCTGACGTCAATCAAAACCCTATTTATATCTTTATTTTTGAATGAGATCAAATTTAATTTTGACGTCTTAATTTTTATTTAATATGATAGATATTTTTTCAATATACCATATAATATTAGAATAAAAAATGTAAACTCAATATTTGAATAATGAAAAAAATAATCTTTTTAATTTATTATATTCTATATATTTTTAATCATAAAGTAAATATCAAGGAGAGTGATGCTTTATTTAAATACATTTAATTCTATTAGTTAAAATTGATTGAAAATTTCTTATTAAAAAAAACAATAAATGTTGTTGTTTACTATTATCTGATTTTAAAGCAAATATTATTTTTAAATGATTGTTTAAAATGGAGCTTATAAAGGAGAATACTTTAAATTCTTAGATAACAATAAAATGGAATTCAACGCAGGCCTAAAATAACTTGGTGAGTAAGATATTACAATTATACTCACAGATAATATTATAAATATATTCATTCATATATCATTAATAAAATATTCATTACCTTATAATTGAAAAATTTAAATTAACATCTCAAATCATATCTTATTATTTTATTGATAATTTAAATAACTATCATTAAATTTGGATTATTCTATATTTAATTACAAAACGTATATTTTCAGTTATAACATCAACCCTTTATCAACGAAATATCGAATTTAAAACTAAAATATATATTTCAGGATAACAATAATATTATATTAATAATTTGAAGGTTATGATGATATAAAAAAATTTAATTATTAACAAATATAAAAAAAATAAAGTTTAACAGATCACAATTACTAAAATATTGCATATATATAAAGATATAATAAAATTCAAGTAAAAATTAATATAAAAATGTTTTTGAAATAAAAGAAGTTTTAATTATAGTTACAGTTCTCTAGAGTGATTTAGTATAAATGAACAACACTGATGTCGTAAAAAGCATAATAAGTAATATATAATATATTAAAATTGTATAAGATTATAAGCATTAAATAAATTTGGTTTATTTTTATAAATTTCTAAAGGGCACTTTAAAATATAAAGATTCAGCATTTAAGGTATTTAATTATATTGATTTAATCATGAAATATATTTTATGTTTTTTTTTCAAAACATTTCTCAATTTATATTACTTTTCTTTTCTAATTTTTAATCCAATTTTTAACATTTAATTGATAAAAGCAATTTATCAGATATCATAAGTATCTAGGACACTTCTAAATTCAAAGTATAGCAAATCACTCCAACTGGACTAGTGACTATAAAATTTGAAAAGGCTCTAAATAGTACTAATTAAACCGAATTGATGCAAGAAATATATGAATCACTAAGGCTTTAAATTGACGATCAATCAATCTAAAACATGAAAAAATTACCATTTAATTTTTTTTAAGTATTTCTTAATGATTTAATAAAACAATTTTAAAATACAAAATTATATCATTAAACTTAAAATATGTCAATACTATTTTTATCTTAAATGATTTTACTGAATTGATTGAATAGTTTTTTAAAATAATAAAATAATCAGGATTTTTCACTTGAAATAATAAAAATAAATTAAGTATTTGTTTTTAAATACTTTTCAATTGGACAATAGTATATGCTAAAGATAACGTCTTATAAATTAAAATTGACTTCTCTAATCCTCTGGCAGTCAAATCCTAGGGCATCGACAAAACTTAGTTAAGAATAATACTTACAAATCCTTTTTGCATTTATTTATCAGAATTTTATCATTTATTGAATTAATTATTAACCCTTCGCTGTTTCTGTATACCAATACAAATAAATCTATGTCATATTCAACTTATGTACCTCCTCAATTATCAGACTACGATGGAGACTTTGTTAAGCGAATAGCTGAGTTTTTTAACAACACATTCTCTTCTATACTGATAACATAAGTAGGAACATAAATGATAATATCTCAATCCCTTCAAGTTTTATGGGGTTTTGTTAACAGTTAGTAACTGATTTCGCATTTGCCACTTTATGAGTTAATGATACCTGCGAATTTATACTACTTCTTCTAGTTAGTTGTAGGATCTTTGAGATTTGACTTTTTATTTTCTGAATAATTAATTTAGTCAACTTTTGATATTCCAGACCAAGACGCTTATAATGATAATTTCAGAGACTTTGGATATGATTCAAAGATTGCTTTTTAAAACATGGGTTTTAATACGTTTTTGCTTTTGATATCACCTATATTAATCATGATTACAGCCATTTTTTAATAATTTGCAAGCATAGTTCCAAAGTAAGCTTCCTAAGTTGTTTAATTTTTATTATAGATTCCTGAAAGTAGCTCAATTTTTTGCATCTAAATTCATTTTTGCTTTTCCTATTCGTTTATTCATTGAATAGTACCTGAATACCTTACTAAGTGTCATTTTAAATTTCTACTATTTTAAATTTGATTAAGGGATTGGAGTTTCTATATCTAGTACTATTTCACTGATTTTGTTTGTAAGTTTAATGTTTTTTAATTACTTGTATAGGTAATTTGTATTTTTGCACCAACTTTGTTGCCATTTATATTGACAAAAAATGAAAAAATTTCATTCAAACAACTAGACTAAATTAAACCATTACATGAAAATCTTAATAAAGATAAGAAATGGTCGACAGCTTATTCATAATTGAAAATATATAATTTTTTTATATTTGACATTATCTAAATTTACATATTAAAATATTAATAAGCAAACTAAAGATTTATTTAATTATTATGTTTAAACTTGAAATAAATGTGGATAATAAAATATTTAAAATAATTTTATTTTATGAATTACTCTCTCTATTTTATAAGGAGATTTATTTTTGTGCTTTCAATGCTCTTCTTTACTGATAGTCCATACCTACAGCTTTTAACATTCCAATTACTCTCTATTGGATAATTCATATACCTGATCAGTGTTAAGCCATTTGAAACAAAAACAAACAATGTTATGGAGTTCATCAATGAGGGATTGGTCTTATTTACAGCAGAGATATTTTTAAAACTCATTATAATTGAAAATCAAAATGTTATTTACAGAATAAATGCTATCAATATATCATAAATGTGGTGATTAAATTCTAATTACCTTCAAACTAAAATCTTATGAAGTTATAAAAGTAAATCTTTATTTTTAATAAATTATAGCTTAAGATAATATAAAAAGTGATAAATGTAAATTATCATTTCAATACTTTATGCATTCAAATTATTTCTAAAAATATTAATAATAAGTTATTCCTGTCAATAGGAATTATGAATAATAGTAAATAAGAATAGCATGATTTTATAATTGCATGTTATATCGTACTATTTTAAAATTATTGCGACTAATAAGATATTTTAATCCTCAAAATTATTCATTAATATTCTATAATCTTTTAAATTTTGAATAAACCTATGCAAGTTCTTCAAGAATTTAGAAAATTAGAAATTAATAATTTTAAAGACAGCAGTTGACGGTTAAGTAATTATATCGCATTATAAAATCTAAAGAAATAAATAATAATTTTTTATATATGGTGAAATTAATTGGGTAACATTTTATAATATTTAGACTTTAAATTGATTCTATTT
This sequence comes from Oxytricha trifallax, assembly GCA_000711775.1. Lineage (NCBI taxonomy): Eukaryota > Ciliophora > Spirotrichea > Sporadotrichida > Oxytrichidae > Oxytricha > Oxytricha trifallax. The sequence goes on along the minus strand of ARYC01004475.1, from coordinate 10,606 downwards.
ACAGATTATGAACCTAATCCAGAACATCGTTATAATCTAGGCTGGGTTGTACTATCTGCTATAATCTTTGTATCCCTCGTCAATATGAGTTTATAAAAATAACAATCCTATTTATAAATCAATATTTAAAGATAATTTAGAATATAAAAATTACTATAAATAGATAAATTCAAACATAAAATTTTTAATATTCTTGTTTTATTGTTATTATTTATTTTTAATAAGTAATATAAATTGTATTAAAATTAAAATAAGGATTATTTAAATATGATTATATTCTTACCTAAAATTTATATAAATAATAAAGTTTGTTCTTTTATTAGGCAATTTAAACAATCAAGAAAATAGCTAGATTAGTAGGTATCAAACTTAAAAGCCTTATCTATAAATTTAGAACAATGAGAAAATCTTCCATAAATATTTAAATTAATAATAATTACAAAATTTTTTCTTCATATATTTCATTAAATATAATTTCCTCAAGTTCTTCAACAATCATAAACCTTTTTCTAAAACTTTAATTTCAGAAGAGTTTATATAATTACAAAATAATCCAATTCTCTCAAATATTTTCATATATTGATAATATTATAGGCATAATTTAGCAAAATGATAAATTAATACCTCAAAACTTTAAGTAACTAGTAAAAACAAATAATAAATTTCTTTAGGATCTTAATTATTCTGAAATTTCATTTGTAATTATATTTGAAAATTTTGAAATTTGTTATAAGAATCATAAAGTCAGTTTTTATAAATATAAAAATCATCATTTTCTTAATTTTTTAAATTTTAAATTTTTTTTTTAAGAGAAAAATGAATATCCATACTTTTTAATATGATGAGTAAAATTTTACTAAAATAAATATATAAAAATACTGATTTTTAAAGGGAAAAACTTAAAAATTTTTAATCAAGAAATAGTATTATAGGAAAGTTAACTTTTCTTGATTGAATTTAAATTCTTAAAATTAAAAAGTTCTACTAATTAAGAATACATAATAAAAATGCTTTTTATTTCTTTATAATCTATAATAAATAGGTCATACATAACTTTTAACTTTTAAATTAATTAAATTATCATACTTTGTTTTGTTTTTAGAAAACGAAAATAGATATGAAGAGAACTTGAAGTTAATTATTAATACTAATAAAAATTTGAACCTCATCTAATAATAAAAATGGGTTATAAGAACACTAAAAAACATTAATATAACATTATCAAAGCTTTCAACAATTATTATTAATTGAATCTTAACTTTGAAAATTCATGATTTATTATGTTAATTTATTTTTAGAAAACCACAATAATATTAAATAGAACGAAATATAAGAAAAAATTACGACACAAAATAAAGTTCGCTTTTCTAAGCATTAAATAACAAATTTAATGGAAAAAAAACAAATTTATAAAAAGATATGGGGTTTTAATTTAATTGACAAGTACAAATTAATCTTTGATGAAGTTAAGTGAGACTAAATTTAATAACATGACTAAATCAAATAAGGAGAGTTCAATCAAAACCATATTCAGTAAAAATTCTTAATAAAATCTAGAAAAACTTAGATAATCAAAAAAGACTAGAAATTATATATATTAATTATAATTAAAATGAGAATTTAAGATTTAAATTTTATAATATTTAATTGCTTATATTCAATTTTTACAGTTATAATAGTTAGTAATTGTTAATATAAAGTGTAAACTTCCAAATTACTTTTTCTTTCAATATATAATAATAAATTTATTACTGTGATATTGATTTATTTAAGATAGCAAATATTCGATTAAATTACATATTCTTTCGTTAAATCTTATTTATTTAGTAGTATTGATAATTCAAAAACAGTAAGAATAGATCCAATAAATGAGTTTAAATCAGGGTAAGATTCATTGCTATTTTTAATTTTTTAATAATTATCTATTGCGACAGAACACCATTTAAAAATTAAAAATAAGCACCATAAGAAGCGCATATTTAAAAAAATCATATCATAGATAAAATGTCAGTAAAAACATAGACGTGCAGAGCATTCATTATAAATAAATCAATATTATAATTTGATTATAAAATTTATAAATGAAATCATTAATTATATATAAATTAATTTGATTTTATATTTAAAATTTTAAAAAATTTTATCTGATTTTTTTAATGCTTTTGATTATAATTTAATATATATTGCAATTTATATAAAATTAATAAATTATATTTTAAATTACGGATGATGAAGATTCAAAGTAGTGATTATCCTGCTGCTTGCTTGAGGTAATTGTTTTTATATTTTAAAGAAAACCAAATTTATGATTGAAATATTTAAATTTGATCAACATACTTTATTAGTTAATTTAATTACGACAATTTTGTTTTATTCTATTTACCACTTAAATAATTGTGAATAATACCCTATAAATACTTTAAAATAAATATATATTAGTAAATTACTAAAAGTGGCATTTTATATGCCAATTTTAGGCCATTACTTATATTGATAATCAAATCAAATTAAATTAGCTCTCTTTTTTATATATAATTATTATGTTAAATTTAAAGTATATTTCGCTATAAATTTTATAAGTATTTTTTAGCAATTCATTTTTAATTGAAGGGAGTATTATATGATGATATTAACAATGTCTAGAATTATCTAATATAAAATTTAAATAAGGTTTCAGAAGTTTCAAGAATTCAGCATTTAAAAAATAAAATATTAAGTCTGTAAAACTTAGATATTAATAAGTTAAAAAGATTTCTTAATTTTCTAATCTGGACAATTAATTTCTCCATCTTTTGATACTCAATATTAAATTCTAATATTTAATTCAAATTTTAGTGATTTTATATATATTTTAAGTTTATTTTTAAAATATAAACAGTTATTAATATTTTCAGAATATAATTAGAATTAAATTCTAAAAAATCTCAAAACATCTATAATAAAAAATGATCATACTTTAATTTAAAGTTTTTTTAAATATAAACCTAAGATATATATTAATTGAATTGTATCTAGAATATATTTTAATTTTAAATATCTTGTATTAATTCCCTTATTATTTTTAGAAACATAATACTTTGGATCTGGTTTAAGGAAATCCTTTATAACTTTGGTTTTTTAGCAGATAGTTTCCAATAATAAATTCATGAAATTTAAAACTTATTTTTTTAAATTTCAAGTAAACATAAACTAATATCACACGAATAACTTATGAATTCAATCAAAATATTGATTGATAAATTTTATTTAATTTTTTTAATAAAAAATAATTTAATTTAAATTAAGATATCAAGCAATTTGAAGATTCAATTATTATATTTTATATAAAAACTTATAAGTTAATTGATTTTATTATTAATGATGCTAAAATAAAAAATTATGTAAAATTTCATCAAATTTCAACAAATAATGTATTTTTAGTATTTGATAACTAATATGGATTTAAAATATTAATAATATATTGGTAATTTTGACATAATTTTATGCATATTTATATACTAAAGATGATAAAAAGTTCTATAAATTACAACACTTTGATAAGGTGTTATTTCCCTATTTTGATATCTGTCTTACTTATGTAATTTAGATGATATTTTATTTATTTTTGTATTAGTTTTTCAAAGCATGTAAAAGGTGAGGAATGTTTTTCTATTAATTAATTTATATTTACAAGAATAAAATAAATTTTTTTTTCTGGCGACAACTATTTGCTGACTTTCGGATGCGGTTAAACTAATTGTACTACTTAGAAATTTTCTCCAGATACTAATTTTATTACTGCTTATTATATGTTGAACAATAAAATCAATAATTTATAAACAATAGTTATTTGTAATAGGGTTATTGCAACTATAAATAAAAGCTAATTCAGATGATTGTTTTTAATAAAACATTTTATAGATAAATGATGATTTGTTTTTATTTTCATAATCTAATTTTTTCCTTACTCCTTTCAAGAACATTTATAATCAACATTTCAATAAAAAAATTGCTAATTTAAGATTGTGGTTTTAACTTTTCTATTTAGGAAATTTATCCAGAAATTATTTAGATTTAAGAATAGATTTTCCAAAATTATTTAAATATTTCAATAAATTAATTAACAAAGCTCTTTATAAAATAAAATTGTGTCAACTTCTTCCTTAATGGAGAATCCCATTAATATTAATGAAACAGTTATGAACTTTGAAGGTACCAACTCAATCTTTTTTTACAAAATCTTCATAGCAAAAAGGTCAATATCTAACTTATTCAGCTAAACTTCTCTTAAAAACTAGGCACAATTACAAAGAATAGTAAAATTAAAGCATAATATTATAAATAAAATAGTTAATACCAATACTAAAATAGATGTTTCTTTTATTGTTAAATTTAAATTATCAAATTTATTAATAATCCTTTAAAATTTAACAATGAATTAAAACCCAATAACTTTTATAGAAATTAATATTATTTTTAAAGATAAAATATTTTCATTGCTTATTTATATTTAAACATTTATAGCGATTATTTGTATAATAAAAATTAAGCGGTATTTAATTAGAATCAAAACCTACAAATTATCATTTGATTATATTAATAAATTAAATTTATGTCTTAATAATGAGGACTAATTCGCTTCTAGACTAAATACAAAAAGAGGTATTGATGTTGGCTTATAATAATTGCTGTGAAATTAAAAAATTGTTATAAAATAGTTTAATTTATTTAAATTTAATTTTGCAAATTAATTGCAACAGTCTAACGTAGATTAAAGTCAAGTTTATAAAGTAAAGCCCAAGCTTGATGTATAAGACATTCATTTATATTATTATATATAAGATCTTAATAATTTTAATTTTCATAGATCTACTATTCTATAAATTAGAGAAAGATATAAACAAATAATTTAAATTATGAATTACTGAAAATGAAAAGGGAAACTAGAAGATAGATTTTAAGTCTTAAATTCTAAAGTAATATATAGGAATTAAAATAATGATGGATTATAGACAGCATCTAATAAGATAAAGAAAGTCAATTTCAAATTTTTAAGTTTGATGTTAAATTTCTATATTTAAGACTTTTAGCAATTTATTTAAATTATATAATGAGTTAATTTATTTTATTATTTTATTTTACTCATTAAATTAATAAGAATAATTTTTATAATGATGAATTAATTATATTAGGTTTTTTATTATGTTGAATAAATCAAAATTATTAGAAATTGATTTGTTTTTTAATTTTTATTTTTATAATAAATTATGAAATCAGAGGAAATTAATTAAATTAATTAAGAGGCTTAAATAAACACATTTTACCTAATAAAATTTATGAATTGTGATTATCATAAATTAATTGATCTATAATAATAATTGATAAAAAATCAATACCCCTTTTTAAAATGGTTATAAACATTCTTTTACAAGAAATTATGCATAAACATAAGTTGTTTATTGGTACTTATATTTTAAATAAATGAATTCCTATTTATATAGTGATTTCAATTAAGTAAAACATTATAATTTATTGATTTTAAAAATGGATGAAAAGAAAGCTAAGAATTAATTCCTTTCATTAATCTACTTATTAAAAGATAATTATTAGAATATTAATATTAAATATTAAATATTAAAAATTATAAATATATATTTATCGTTTATAATAGTTTATAATTTTAATGCATATTTATCTATTTTTTATCACTTTAATAGATATAAGATAAAATAAATAATAAACATAAATTTAAAATTAGATAGGCATAGATAATAACTACAAAGTAAAATTAAATGCTCATTTATTAACGTTTTATAAAATCAAATTATAATTCTTTATTCTTGTAGTTCTCTTTAAATTCTGCATTTATACTTCACTCATCAAATTCTTGAATTTTCAAACTTTCATTCATAAATTATTATATTGTTTTCTGCTTTGATCTATTTAATTTTTCACGGATATAATGTAATTTTAATCCCTTCCCTAGCTTGACCATATTTGCAATGATTTCTTCTTGTGTTTTGAATTTTAGGTCTGTGGTCTCTTAATGTTTTGTTGAATATTTTTGGGTTTTCTTCAACATTCATTAAATGACAACTCCTCATGTGGTTCGAGTTTACGTATGTTTTGAGAATGTTACAACAATGGATCATCCCACAACTCAAGATTGTTCTGCCTTAACTGATCACCCATTATTGTGTTCATCACATTCTTAGTTAACAAATTTCTTTCTTTTTGATCTTTCAATAACTATTTAATTTGAGATGGATTAATAGTATTTATATCTACAATCCATGAAATTATAAATTATGCAACACACTCTTAAGTTAGTATATGTTGAATTTATAAAACTTGTTTATAGCTATTAAATTTAAATCTATTTATTTTTTTAACATATAAATATCCAAAAAATTCTTATTCAAAACTATCTTTTGATAATAGTTATTAATATTTTAACTTTAAATTTATTTATAATCAATTTTTAGACTAATAAATTATTATATAAACATAATTTATATGAATTGAAAATGAGAACCCAATATTTTAATAATTATTAAGCAAATAATTAAAAAATTTGTTCAAGTTTAAGCATTTTATTAATAATTAAGATGAAAAAATCTAAAAATAGAATAAGCTAATTTAGTTTAAATGCTTTAATACTTATCAAAGAAGACTTTTCTAATACTTTATCAATTTAACTTTAAAATATAACAAAGGCTTTACGTATTTTATATGTTCATAGATGATTTTCAACAATATTAATTTATCTTTATTGGGAATACTTAATGATTAATTTTTTTCTAGACCATTTGATAAATAGATTATTAAAACTTTTATTTTAAATTAAAGGAATATTGCGTTAAAATTAAAAATTTTTAAAAGAAAAAATATAAAATGTTTGCAACTATTATTTATAATAAATCTTAAGGTCATACACTATACTTAAATTACTTATTTTACTTAAAAATATATAGAAATGTCAAAGGATCAAAATTATATTTAATATTGCATAACATTGAACTTTTATTAAGGAATTAAATTGTTTTAAAATTCTATATATTCATTATTTAAATATGTCATCATTTTAAACATTATCGCTTATATATTGGATATCTATTAGCATTGCTGTTTTTTTCATGTAAATTTATCTTTAATTTTTATTTTAATAGGTTTGTACACCAAATAAAAGCTGAAAAATGCTTTTCTAAAATAATTTTTTATTTTATGAATTGTATAGAAAATATTTATAAGTTATAGATTTTCTTAGGAGCAGTTCATGCTTAGCTTTGGTTGTGGCTAAAATTGCACGCATTATGGAGACTATTTATAAAAGACTAGAATTTATACTGGATACTATATGCCCAACAATCATATCCCCTATATTAAAATAAGAAATATTTTTTTTAAAAAATAATAAGTGATTAAATCATTTATAATGTTTTAGCAAATTATTAATTATAATATATAGTATTTAATATATTTAAGATTAAATTACTTAATATTTAATATAAAATGACTAATCAAAAATCAAAAGTTTCTAAAAATACGAAAAGACACTATGAGTTATTTTTCTTAGAATAAAAATTAATTTGATTTAATTTAATATCAATAAAACATGAAAAACTTTCAATTACGGTTAATAATTAATTTCTAATATTTAAGTGAATTTATTCATACAAATGACAATCATAATTTCTCCTATGTTTATATGGAAATCAAAAAATTATATAACGGTAAGAATTAAAAATCAGGATATAGACAATAAAAATCTAATTTTTTATATCAATAAATTAAACAATTATTGAAAAATCTAAACACGAATTTAAAATTTACTAAACATTTTTTAATTTTAAAATGAGTTAATATCTATTGGAGAAACTATAGATCTATATAATATTTAGATTTTATAAATAGAATTTATTTTTATATAATTCTTTTTAATTCAATAGATATAAACTATTTATTAATGTAGCATTTCAATAATTATTCTTATTTTAATTTTAATAGAAACATTATCAACTGATCTCTTTCCCGAAGCGAATTTTACTACAAATAACTACTCTAATTATTGGGCAATTCAAAACTCTTTCTTTAGTTAAATAAAGTTTACAATTTAAGCATATTTTGTTAGGGTTAAAAAATAAATGAAAAAATTGGGTCTATGATTTAATTATTAGTAATTAAAGTGGGTATAATTAATAAATTAAAAATACTTTCACTCAATATTACTTTGAGATATTTTTCATTTTATAAATTTTTTACCTTTCTATTTTATTAAATGGTTGTTTCTATCTTTACTTCATTTTATATTAGATATTTATGATCATTATATAAGCAAGCACTTTTCCTCAATTTAATTTTTATACTAATCAAAGTTTTATTGATTTTTCTTCAGAATTACTATCTTTTTCAGCAAAATTAACCATTAGAAATAGAATAAAGGGAACTAAATCCATACTTTTAATGCTTAATTTAATTTATGAACTTTCTCATACACTTAAAACTAAAATAACTATTAAAATAAAACTTAAATTCTATTTACAAAACCTTTTCCTTTTCTCATGCCTAACTATTTCTCAGTACTATTGATACAAAAACATCTGTGTCTTTTATATTCAATAAGCAAATGATTCTGCAAATATTTTTGAGGTGATCTTTATATAGCCCTCTTCACTACAATTCAAATATATTAAATTTAAGACTCGGGAACGTTTACTTTAATTGTAATAATTAAATTTGAAATTCTTTATTTTGTTTGTACTTTTGCATTCAGAACTAAAAAGTTATTAAAATTAGGTTGGCATCTTAATAATGCCATAAAAAATGGCATGAGTTTTATCAATTATAAACTTCAAAATTGCTTTACCTCATATAACCACACATTTAAAAATGAGTCACTATTTTTTGGTGACCTTTTGTAGAATATTCAATTATTTTTTAAATATTAATTTTAGATTAGCTAAGATGAGTTCTCAAGAAATTTTTTATGAAACATCACATCTCTCTTGTGATAAAGAAACTAGCGAAGCTTATAATATTAATTTCTTCAATATTTTACTACTTTGTTTTCATTCTTAGAAATAAGTTGACATATCATACAGTAATAATAAACATAAAATTTATTGATTTAGCAAGGTTTAAATATAAAGGACTTGCTATATAGAATATGTATGAATAGATAACCTTTATCATCACATCTATATCTCAAATGTAAAATATTATTAACTGTCTAAAATTTACAAAATCACATTTAAATCACTAATCTTTCAATGAAAAACATCAAAATAAACCTGCAAAATCCTGAAAAATTAAACTTTAATTGTGCGCTTTCTTTATTAAAACTTGCGATAAAATTTGGGGTTTATATTGCTTCATTAGCATTTATTGTAAGAACTGACATATATGGGAACATTCAAAACCCCAAAACCCTTTCAGTAGTTTGATTGAGTTTTTGATTGATAAAAGTAGACTATTATTGCATACTTTATTAGGGTTTTTATTGGGTTTATGTAGGGGTTTAATGTTTAAATGTAATGTATAGTAGTGTGTGTTAGAGGGGTTTTATTTTTACTATTCACTCAAACTATATCTTGGCATCATGTGCTAATTTTCTAAATTTTATATCTCCTATCCAGTTGATCATTTAGTCTATTGTTTGCTCTGCTCTGTGGTTTGGTCTTAAGATAATCTGCTCAGCCATATCTTTCATTTTACCTTTTATCTTATTCTAGTCTAGATATTGCTGTATTCTCTGCTATGAATATTTCTCTCTCTTACAGCTATAGTAATCATTTCTTTGCATATCGCATTCAGAAATAATTGCTGCTAGAGCCCATACATCCCACTTAATATCACCATCTCTCCAGTCCTCCCTTTCTGGGAAGTATCCAGGAGTACCATAAATGTTGCCAAGTCCTGAAGCTTCAACTCTTTATGATCTATTGAAATCAATTATTACTACTCTGAGAGGTGAAAAGTCAAGCATAATATTCTCAGGCTTCAAGTCTCTATGAACATACCCTAAAGTGTGCAGCTCTTCTATGCCTTTTCAAACATTTGTAAGAATAAGAGGTAGCTACTTTGGAACTCTTTAATCTTAAATGTAGTCTCTTAAAGTCATTTAATATAGAGGGAGGCGAAAAGCAACATGATCTTGAGCAAGGATTATTGCATCGAGCTTAATTATAAATCTGCACTGTCTATCCCTTGCTTTAGTAAGAGCTTAGTACTCATTGACAAATTCCATTTGATACTTGTCATCGCATTTAAAGTAGTTGAATGGATAAATCTTGTATGCGAACTGCTATCAGTTATGACCTTTTCTCAAACTTGTCCTCAAGTATAAGATAACTTTCCTTACATTCTTTAAGGTCAATTAAATTTAAAAATGGAAGCTTTAGTGCTTGTATCTTCAGAGTGATTTTCACTATCTCAGAAGCTGGGAGGTTTCTAACTGCTTTAATAAGCTTATTTTCTTTCTTAACTCTTTGTTCCAAGAATTCTTAAGGGTCTCTTGGCTTTCTTTTTTGAAGGAAGACCTCACCAGTCTCAGGATCTATGACTTCAAACTTGCCATGATGGTTTTATAGATGAACTTTTAAATCCCTTGAATGGTTATATTGTTTAT
>ARYC01004474.1:0-27831 GCA_000711775.1 Oxytricha trifallax | reverse complement strand
AGCTTATGTAGGAACTCAATATACTACTCTTGCTTAATAGAGCGAGGGTGAATAACATAACTCTGTAAGCCTGAATCTTCACTTATTGAAGCTAAAATTGCATGGGTGACTACCTTCACATTTTAGCCATAAACTTCTATATTATCATACGTCTTATACCACGACTTATTAATAAAAGTGTTGAAGGTGAATACAGCTTCATCAGCGTGTATGAACTTGATTTTATTGTTAATAGCCCTCTGCATTTAATCATATATATAGTTTAAATTATTACTATAAATGGCACTGTAAAATCAATAACTCTCTTCACTCTGTCGACAGTCTTGAAGTAATACCATTTCTTCTATAAATATTGGCTATAGTCTAAGGAGAGATACGCATGTCAGGAAACCTGCAATGAAACATCACAGCTCGCTAGTCTTATGGAAAGTGTGCCCAATACTTCAAAGGCTTAGAGTCGCAGAGGAAGTCAATATGAGCCTGAGAGAACTTTTATTTTCTTGCAGGATGCTTTCAACAACCAGAATTAAAATGCTAAACAGCTAGCAAGCAGTGATACCTAACAGTTGAGGCACTCTTGCGTAATAACTTTGCTATAGCTGCGTAATTTAGTACAGGTTTGGCTTAGTCTATGTTAATACACGTACCATACCTAAGCTTAAGTAGTAAATTTAAATATTACTCATCATATATCGACCCTAAATTTCGCTAATTCTATTTCTCATTTTGTAAATTGGCCTAATTTCTCTACTAACCCCAATAAGACCCCAACTATACCTACAAATCAAAGCACTTATAAACCTCACTAAGGGGTTTTGGGGTTTTGATTGCCTGTTACCGAGCATAACTCAGCATTGACACTCCTGACATCTGAGAATGTTCACTTTGGTGCAAAGATGTTACGTTGTAGCTCTGAACCACGATAGTGGAAGGGATCCTTATTGGATGAGATTCTAAATGGCTTATGAAGGATGGTGCTTCAGGGATCCTTAGCCCAGCTAACGTCAAGGGGTACATCTCCTATGAAAGTCTTATCAACCCAAAAGGAAAACGCCAAGGATGATATACTACTCAGAGAGGAACTCAGATAACCACCAGAAGAAAGCGGCAAAGAGCTAGAGGAAAGCATCTGCATGCAAGAAGTGTGTGACTGTAGCCCGAGATTCAACACAAAGACATGAGTAAGGCGCCTGATTGAATGGCTCTGGTATAGCATGAGAAACAAAAATGCTCGTGTATCTCGGCCCCTGGGATAGATGTACGAGTCAGAGACTCCATCTCCCTGCGTCTTTGCATGATGATTTGCGTGGTAGCACTGGCCGCCCCCCATCCGAAGGTTCGCCCCTTACTTCGTCTGCAAAATCGTAAGTACACAAGTGCCTGAATTCCCAATGTAAGAATTTTGACCATTTTCTGAGGTAGCCCATAAAATCCCTGTTGTAGGCTATTGAGCAGATAGAGGCCGCGAAACTGATGCTGAGGCTGTGCTATTTCTTCGCCCTGAGAAAGCAAAGGAGTCCCAAATAGCTTCATCTTTAAGAATCCCCTTTTGAGCAGCTACCTATCTGTCAACATTCGGACAAAAGTGTCAACATTCTGATATCGAGATCCTTAAGTGTAGAATGTGGTACATGTTGAAGAGTCACGATCAGGAGCGAAGACCCCAAACTGAAAATGCCATGCAAAAAATAGGGAATAAAAGCTTAGCCATGAACCGCATGAGGGCTTGCAGTCTAAGCAGGGCAGCTACTGCAGTAGTAGGAATAACATGACATCTCTTTTGCCAATTCTCTCACTGCCTCCCCTCTCAAGCATCCTGCTATCCTCATAGAATTCACATATTAAATTGCCTAATATAGTAATGATAATCTTCTATAAATATATTATCTCTACTATTTATATTTGCCTATTGGGTTTTGTTTGTATATTTATTTTTCATTTCTCCCAATTTTTTAATTCTTTTATTAAAAGAAGTGGATGTCATTTATAGCTAAAATATACTACTAAAAACAATGATATACAGAAATTAGAATGAATATTTATTTATAAATAAATGAGATTTAATCAATTTTTGGAATTTAGTTTCACTTGAAGATTTATGAAAAATAATTGGAAGACTTTATATAAAAATGAAAAATCAATATTTAAATAGAAATTCATATTGTAATAGCAAAAGAAATATTGTTAAATAATAGAACATTTCATTTATTGTTAAATCTTAATCTAAATTATTTAGCTCATCGTCTTAAAAAAGCTTTGTTAATAAAGTATTAATAAGCCTTATAGGTAGAACAGGTAAAAATTAAAAATTAAAAATATTTAAATGAGCTTTTTGTGTCAAATATTCATCGTAAATGATGGAGCATATTAATTATATAATATTAACTCAAATGTAAATTATCAAATTCTTTATAATAAACTAGATTTTAATATAATATAATGTAATTTTTGTGCATATTTAAAAGAATTGTCATGAACATCTGGTAATTATACTTTTCAAATGAAATCTAAAATATAATATCTTGAAATAAGATGGTCAATGATACAATATTAAACATGGTCATGAACGATACCTCACCACGTTACAAAATTGTTTCCTAAATGAATCTTTATGCTTTAATATATTAAATAATTAAGCTTATGTTAAAGTTCATAGCTTTTAGTCTTTCTCTCCAAATATAGACAAGTTGTTTTATATGCCTGTTAATTAAACGAACAAATTCTTAAGATCTGTTGTATTCTAAGTTTTCTTTTCAAACCAGTTTCAATCAATATATTACTGTTATTCGTATAGTTAACTCTATTTCCCAACAAAATTATTTGAATGTCAGGAATTTGACTATACAATTACACATTTTCATTTTATATAAGTCAATTAACGCGTTAAATGTAGGTGGGGACCTATTATATTGATTTAAGAAACAAATATAAAAACTATAATTTTCTGACAAGTAATTTAAGTCAAGAGGTTAGAACTTATTATAATTGTCTAATCTAAGAATACTAATAAATATGCTATAGTTTCTACATGAGATTCTTTCTTTATTTTTAAAAGCCACCGTTGTTACAATCAATTGGGATTTGAGATAAATATTAATAATTCTCTATATAAATAAGATGATATATTACTATTTAAATTAACAAACCAAAAACATTTAAGATAGTCTTCTTAGCTCTTGTATATACATAGGATATTCTAATAATAACGAGCATTGGGGAATGTAGTCAAAAGGTAATTTGGAATGAAAACCATATTTCATAAAAAATAACAAAGCAAATGTAATGTAAAAAAGCAGTAAACTAGAATATATGCTCAAATGAAAATCTTAGTATTATCTTGAATAATGCTGTAAACATCAAATTGAATTGCCAAAAATTTAATCTCCTGTAGCTGATCTCTTAAAGCTTAATAGTTTTCCTGATTTTGCATAAAAGTATAATATGTGAGTGACTAGGGTGATTGCTTATTTTAAATTTAAATTTAAATTTATTATAATTAATATAAAACTTTTTTTACCTTTTAAGTAACAAAAATTGTCCATATTTTATATATATGTAAACCCCAAAATCCCAATAATTAAATGGCAATAAATTAAAATTATGATAGAATTGTGATTAATTAAATTAAGACATTAGAAATACTTGTTAAAATTATTAATTTATAAAATAATTAGTAATAATTAATAATGTGCGGAATACTTATAGTTCTTGGTTTTTTGTATAAAATCTTTAACAATTTCATTTGCGATTGATACTAACTTTTTTGTATAATATACCAGTAATTGCAATTATTTTTCAAAATTTAATTTCTAATTTAATCTCATTTATTATATTCTACCCTTTAAATTTAAGTTAAGTAATTTCGAACTTTAGTAACATTTCAACTTTAAGTTGCAAATTGTTTAAACAAATTTACTTATATAAAGGGTCTGTCTATAAAATTTATATTAAGAAATTCTAAACAAAATGCCCCAATGTTTTTACAAATTTAGCGTATAAATGAGTAAATTTAATTTATTACTTGCAATAATTAATTTTCTCATAGTAATATCCAAATAGTAAAAATAAATTTTGATTTTAATTCTTGTGAAGCTCCTCTAAAATTAATTTCTCAGAGTATATAAATTTAATTTAATTTATCTCATTAAGAAATAACAATGGCTATTTATTTTATTTTGTTTTATTAAGAAAACATGTTTTACTTACTTTAATTTGAGATTTAATTTTCGGAAAAAACTTTTCGTAACAAACTGAATTTAAAAATGTTATGTATTAAATTTTTCCGCAAATTAATTGCGTACAATTAGCTGGACAGCTAAGATTAACCCTTATAAAAATATATTACATAGAACGAGCAACCCACGAAGAGGGGACAATTATAAAATTAATTCATTTACTTTTGAATTCATTAAAAAAATATATTGATTAAAGATTATCGATTGATCGAACTTGAACAGTGTTAGCATCTTAAAATTTTGACAATATAGAGTTATTGTTTATGTTTTATATTTTATAATTAGATTTAATTAATATGAGCTTACATAAATTTATATTAGTATTCTAATAATTTACAATTTTTCTTATTTCATACAGAAGATTCTAATAACTCATAAGTACAATTTATAATTTTAAATAATATATAAATCTTTTACTTGGATAAATCGACTATTCATAATCATAAATATGTAGCAACAGAGCTAAAATACTTAGGATCATCAGTTTAATTAAATGAAAATATAATAAGTTAATCTTAGGAAAATGCAGAAGCCACCTTCCAATTATTAGAATAAATATGCAACAATAATGACCCTAATTCATCAAATTAATAACTTAATTTCAATAATTGTTTTGAAAGTGCAAATCCCTCTTCATAAGGCTTTAAATTATGTGTGGAAAAATATTGAATTATTAGAGCAATCCACTTAGCGAGTAAGACAAAGATAATTAATTTCAAATATCAACTTTTTAATCTCTTTCTATTGATCAATCAAAGATAATAAAAATAGATCAAATAAAAAACCTGGAGTTCAAAGAAATTGTTTACATAATGTTTAAAAATGTTGGAAATATTAGAACCATTTTGTTTATACCCTTAAAAAAACTTGGAAAAATTCTTAAAATCTACAAATTTAGATAATTTTTTTAAAGCAGTTTAACTTGAACAGAGAATAGAATAATCTTATTTGTGTGTGTTTAAACAAAATTAGCAAATTCAAGCAATGGTTTAGAGCTTACTCATAAGATAATTTATTTATACAATAATTAAACTTATAAAAAACTAAAAATTCAAAATAAAATAAGAATTGAAGAGGAAATGTAAAATAATCATGATAACAACACACAAATTAAAAAAAATTTCAATTTAACAAATGAACAACAGTTTAATTAAAGCTAAAATTATGCAAAAATTTCTGATTAAAGTTAGCTTAATAACAATGAAAATAGTGAAATTAATAATTAATTTTATAAAACACAAAAGTTTTATTTAGGTGGAATAATGAATCTACTCTTGAATAATTAATAGTTAAAAAAGCAATTGTTTGAATAGGCCCGCCCTATACATTAATGAATTATAAAACAAATTAATGGAGTCACTAGAAATATTATGAAAATTAATTATAAATTGACTGAATAAAAAGAAGAAAATATTGAAATTCTACAACATTAACAAAATTTCATTTTTTTCAAAAGTATTAATTTTTTAATCTGATAAAACTGGGAATTCAAATATTAAAAACTGCATAAACCCTTCCTAGTATGACAAAAAATATTAAAGTTGTGATTTCATAATTTAAAAATATGAATTATGGATTAAACGATTTAATAATAAGCAAGCACAGTATCAAGACAATATAAATAATAATTAATTAGGGAATGCTTTAATTATGGATGCAATCATTTTAAATAACGGTAAAAATCTCTTTGTAATTGTGACTGATCCTCCCTGGAAAGAGACTGGATCCAAATTTAATTATTTAACATAAAGCAATAAATTCGTATTTGACTCAATTCTATTCGATTAGCTTTAGGATGATGGTTATGTTTTTTTGTATGTTACCAACACGCAAATAGAGGGGGCAATTAAGTTTATGAATTAGAAAGAGTATGAGAAATGCGATATTTTGGTTTGGATAAAGCTTAATGAGGACAAGACTCTCTATAACAATATTGGGTAATATTAAAGAGTTTTGCATAATATTTAGAAAAAAATGGCATTTTAAGTAGTTAAATTTGAGAACGGTCTTGCATTTTCAAAGTAATATCTTGATCGAAAAAGCAAAGAGATCATGTCAGAAGTCCGAGAATTTCTACAAATTAGTTGAGGATTTGGTGCCAGATCACAAGTATTTGGACAACTTTTCAAGAGAATTCAACCAAAGGGACAAATAGTTTTCTGTATGAGGTTTGTCGATTCAAATGTCACCAGAACTGTGAAATTGAGAATTCTTTGAAATTTTATTAATTAATTTAAGTAAGTATAACCTCAAATTATCAATTATTTAATTGTCTTCAAAAGTTTCAACTTATATCTTTCTAAACAAAAATAAAACAAAATTTATATTAAATATATTTTTATGAACTTAATATTTAACTTTATTACATTAGAGTATTTATGATATTTAATTATTGATATAAAAAAAGTTCTTATGCTTAATTTATTTAATTTAAAATCTTAAATTAATTTAGACTAATCTATTGTTTTTTTTTATTCAAGGCATTTTTAGCTTAGAAATAATTATTTCTAATATTAGATAGATAAGATAGATAAATGCTAAAGGCTGGGAAATTAGAAATCTAGAAATCAAAATCTCTAGACTTAATATACAATAATATACATTAATTATTATACCGCATTTTTAAATATTTTTTTTTTAGCTTCTTCTAATCTCTAAAATCAAACTGCATGTCTATTCTCTTGCTAACATTTTTTCGCGGTTTTCAAAACTTAAACTTTAACTCCAACAGTAGCTCCAGTTTTTTTTAAAGGGTCTTTAATTATCTTTTTACCACCATCATTGATTTTCCATGCATTGTTCATCATAAGTTCGAAGTATTTATCGTTATCAACTGATTAGGGTTTTTTGTTTTTTTATTTCCCCAAGTTGACTTTGGTACCTAAATGCCAGCATATGATTTACCTGCAATGTAGAGATCGTTGTTCATAATTTCAGGGAAGTTTTTTAAGGCAAAACATCTGAAACTTGCAGCTTTGGAACCTAGTACACTCCTGTTGAAAGTGCATGTAAGTGTAGTCCTGGGGTGCATGTCCCTGACCTCATAAGTTTACTTTTCCTCCACTGTATAAGAATAGTTGTCTTCACAAGATCATTATGATTTCGGTATGAGAGCCCCCATAATAATTAACGCTTATTACTTATTTCTAATATTATTTAATTCTTTCTCAATTCTTTAAATAACTTATTTGATTTCATTATCAAATTATTTAGTTTAACCAGAAAACACCAAATATTTTTTGACTTTTTATTGATAAATTTAATTAAGAAATCTTAGTTTATTTTTGGGGTCAATTAAGGGCTGAACAATCGCAAGTCCTTCAGTGAATTTATTCTGAATCAACGGTGAGCACTTGATATTTAGTTTATCCGGCTTATTTTCATTCCGAGCTCTTTCATAAAGCTAGCCCAATATCACCTAATAAAATAAATAGCACGTAACTTACTTTTATTAAGCTCTAATGTTCAGTAGATTCAGTTCCATGTTCTTGATCCAGGAAAACATGAGGTCTGCGGGGTCCAGCCTGTACTGGTCAGGTCCTAGGAACATGAGTGGTAGCCTTAGTTTCCTTTCTACGCCATCACATTGTGGGATCTGTGATAGGGAGCGTTATCGATCATATAACAGTATTCTATCTCCACTACAAGTCAATATCATCCAATGTGAGCACCAGCTTGCAAAAGATGTATATGAAGGAATGCTTATTAGTCCAACCTATATTAACATTGTAGAACAACTCTCCCGTCCTTGATATTCCAATGATCATATTCATCTTGCTCAGTCTCTAAGAATTTGTAACTCGGTTCTTAACAGATGGAGCTGTCCATATTTTGAGCCTCACATCTGTTTAATGCAACACCAATTCATTAATATTGATTATCCTCTTGCACTCATTCAAATAGTGCACGAATTATTGTGCATCAAACTATCGCTGGAGCTTGCTGCTGTTGTTGTTATGGAGGTTCGTTATCTACTTTACTTGTTTGTAAGTCATCATCAGTTCATTCTTGAGGTACCTTCGGATCATTTACTTATTGCAGTAAAGCTTGACTTTTTGTTGTAAACTCTTTTATATGTGAGATATTTATTATGGGACTTAGTCATAAATAAGCATGTTCACTATGTGGGTGCGTGCTCAGCTGTGAAGCTTCTTGTATTTGCCTCGATTGACTTACTTGAGATTCTAAAATGAAGCTTTCTTTAAGGGATTGTATAGAATACCTCCTTAGCTTGAAGTAGGAAATCCCAAGCCTTTTCATAATCTGCGAGCAAGATAATCTTTCAGATTTCCTAAATCTTAAGTATTCCTGAGCCAACTTTAACTCCTTCTGTTGTCATTCCATCTCCTTTTTAATGATCTTGAGCTATCTCCGAGGGACTATTGCTTTGAGCTAAGTGTGCTCCCCAAAGATGGGGAGCACATCCCTAATTTTATGATTCTCTAACACCTTCTTTTACAATTCTTTCATATTGCTATTGCTAGTTTTTTCGAGCATTCCTCAAGGCTATAATTCCGACTGCACATATTCAGTGTAAACCCTAAGAATCATCTTGTCAAGAGCCTTTATTTCATCCTCATCAAGCAACGTTTATTTAAATCCATCGAGTCTACTATCTCGATAAGCCGCATTAGGATAAATAATGAAGCCATTGAATTTAACATCTTCTAAGGAATCTTCAATGTCTTAGTAAAAGTTGGTCATCTCTCATTTACTTACAGCCTCAATCTTCACATCAGCTACTATCATTTTGCTTGCTATGTAATCCGCAGAGCTTTCATTATCCTCTTCCTGAATATATGAGCTCTCCCTACTAATTGAGCTTCTTGATAATTGATCTGATTCATACTTTTGGAAAAATTACATATTCTTTGAATGTTGCTTATTGGAATTTGATTCCATTAGATTGATAGCGATTATATTAATAATGTTTTAGCCTGGCTCTGATAGGAAATCCGAAAATGCAAATCTGATTGTGATGAAGGGATCTCACAATAGTTAAATTCACCAAATCTTTATATTTATGGCAACAATTTTGACATAATGAGCCAAATTTTGGCTATTTAAAGCCGCTAATGGCACTCTTCAATTAGATTAATATGAACCAGCTCTAACTCACAGCCATCAATTGATAAGATTTTTTACAATTTCCAGAAATAAATAAATAATCTACAATTTATACACACTATTTTATTACTAATTTTATTTAAATATATTAAAATGGTACGTATCTCGAAATCGATCAAATTTTGAGATACGTGCCAAATAAATCGAATTAATTAATTAAGTTACTATTATCTGTTTTTAAATGAAATTATGTTTTCAATAATTTTAAGTTCATATAATAATTATTACTTACATAATAATTTAATTTAAAAATAATAAAGTTTAAACATAAAGATTTTAAAATAATCAACATTGTCTGTATTATAAAATATTTAGAAATGTATTTATATAATAATAATCATATGAACTTAAAATTATTGAAAACATAATTTCATTTAAAAACAGATAATAGTAACTTAATTAATTAATTCGATTTATTTGGCACGTATCTCAAAATTTCATCGATTTCGAGATACGTACCATTTTAATATATTTAAATAAAATTAGTAATAAAATAGTGTGTATAAATTGTAGATTATTTATTTATTTCTGGAAATTGTAACAAATCTTTCTTAATGTATAAGAGCTTGCCCAGAAATGCAAAAGCAAGAAAAAGATCTACAACTTTCTCACCTAGGATTTTAGGGCATTCCTACTTAAGCCTGACTCAACCAATATTTATTTCTTCAAGTCCATCATCCGAGCTAAAAAAGAAGTAATTCATTCTGTTTTATAATAATTCAAATCGTAGTATATCAGAAAAGAAGTCATTAAAGTGTGGGCAGTGCCTCACATTGAGGGATTCACAGTCCAGGATTTCCTCGATTATGCGAGAAACTTCCCCAGGGTATTTAACTTTCTCACTGATGAGCGAGAGTGGGTACATTTAGACGACAATGGATATATGACTTGATCTATACCTTAGACACCGACGGTGTCTCCATCATGATCCGCGATGCCATGCTTTAGCATTAGGAAAAGTTTGAGCAAAGCAGAGACCTTGTCATTAAAATGAGACCTGAATTTGTTGACGAAATATCTAAATACCTCAACTTCAGCTGTACATTTACTTATAAATTATTGTTTTTGTAGCTGAAAGAGGCAGAGCTTTGAACCCCAGGAAGAATTCATCTAAAAGAAAGAGGACAAGTAATAAGATTGAAGAGGAGAAGATTACGAAATGGCCTTGAAATCTAACCGATAGCTCTTATTATAAGAAACTAAGAGGTTGAAGCAAGAGCATGATAACTTGGAAGGCGAAGTGGTTGACTTGCGCAAAATGAAGGAGTAAGTTATGCAAGATTTTGACTCTCAGAATCTTTAAGGACAGGTGCAAAACTTTCGACTGTAAATTCCAATGTCCTCCATTCTCATCCATTCCCTGGACTCTACTATTAGAAAGAACATGAATATGGTGAATTATTTTAGAAATTAAGCATTAAAATCATCTTTTACTAATCCCCTCTCTATAGGGGTTCCTGTGATCAATATCGCTTTTGAAGTTTCTCATTTAGTTTGAAGCCTTCTTCAGCCAGGCTTCCATGCTTTCTTCGCTCTCCTCGCGCTCCTTGTAGATTTCATTAAATGACTAGTCTCTGCATCTCATCCTTACAAATATAACTCAATTTTCGATTAAGTCCTTAATCTGTTCTACCTTCTCTTAACCCCTTCTTACCTCTCTTATTTTGTCTTCATTTTCTGTCCCTTCACTTTGATCTATCCCGGCTTGCCTGTTAAGTGATCTCATAAAATTGGCGATTCACGCCGTTTTTGAATATCTTCTCAACTTAACTAATAGTCTTGTCTTAGATCGCAGGGTTATGACTCATCTTCTCTACATTTAATTCTATGATAGAAGGTTAACAGAACCCTAATTTACTTTGAGATTCTGGCTCTTCGGCCACAGCTTGAGTTTTTACTTCCTCCATAAAGCTCCTCTTTACTTCTTCTATATCCTTGATGGCTCCTGTAAAAGCATTTTCTACTTTTACCACTTTCATATCCACTATAGCCTTAACTTCGAGGGCTTCAGAATCTTTTATAGGAAATTATTCAGATATTATTGCAGAAACCTTGGTTTGGTCATTTTTGCTCATTTCTGCAACTTCTTATCTATTTTACAAATTAAATTATACTTCATTTAACTTTTATCCAGTATAAGGTTACTTGCTTGCTACTCTACTATAAGAAGCTACTCAGCACTATCTTTGGGGTTGAGTTTATATAAAACTCTTTGCCATCTGCCCCTATTATTAAGTCTTCCAATCCTATCTATAATTTGTTCTTCAGACCTTTTAAAGAAGATGTCTGCGATGATGAGGTAAGAACCTCCATTCTAGTTGGTTCCATCATTTTTCTGGATGTCAGTGCCTCTTCCATGCGCTTCATTCAGTAAGTAAATGCCATATATTTTTTGCATTCTTCAGTAAATATTTGCCTTCAATAATAGATTCGATATTGGCAGCATGTTCTCGACTTAAACTTGGGAAGTAAAATCCTGACCTTTATAAACCTAGCTCTATTGTATTGTAGTTAATTGAAGCCACTATTAGGACTGGAGAGTGGATGATTTATTCAAATATATTATCTTTGATTTTAGCCAAGTAATCATTCTAATTAGTGTTTAGCATTATATCAGGGTATTAAATTTTTTTTTTCTCTCTAAATTTTATCAAGAGTTGGGAATACTACTGGTGTGGAATGAAAAGCTAGCCTTAAGATGTTCTCTTCAATAAAAGAGGGCTTGCTTCCAGAAAATCATATGACTTTGTGAGCTTACTGAAAGTAATCAATTGATCCATCGAATATTATCCAGTCGTACTCAACGACTAATACGTAGCTCTGCTACCATACACTCACAGCTAAGCTGTTCTTTTGCATCTTCTTTAGTTAGGGTTAAGTGTAGAAGTAGATGCCTGAACCTTTAGCAAAGAAGTTCAAGTTCCAATTAAGTCGCACACATTTAATGAATTTCTTGTACCTTTTGAAATATATTTACACTAAATGCTCATTCTTATTTACAATAAAGACAGATCTTTGAGTCTTAAGGGCAATTAGTATTGCTAAAGCGATGGATATGAGAGTGCCATTACCAAAATGAATGAAATAGTTACTGATAAGGTTTTCACAAGTATAGTTTATGCATAAGATCTGAGAGCAATAGAGCTTGAAGCCTAGATTTTACTCCAATTTTTAAAATTTAGCATTACTCTTAAGAGTACCTGTGTAGACTAACAAACGAATCTTTATGCAACTTTGTTAGACTCATTTTCATTTTTAATTATTTATAGAAGATTTTTAACAGCCTATTCAGAGAAGGCTTCCATAGCCCTTGGTAATTACATCACTCTCTCAAGATCAGAGAAGTCCCAGTTGAGACAGTTATAGATAGTGTGGATACTATTCGACAGATTTTTCTAAACTTGAGCATTCACAATCAAATTTTATACTTTTTTGATTTATTTAATCTTCTCAACCCATTTTTAATATCTCTGCTTTGCAGTATTTATGCAATGCCTTTCATAAATTGCACCATTGATGCTTTATCTATCTCTTCTTGCTTTTATAAGAATAATGTCCTTGTAGAAGTTATGTAGTCTTTTAATGATTCTAAATTTGGAGTTGAGCATAAGGCACAAATTCTCACAAAGTATTATGTATACTCTACAGGAATGTCTCTTATAAGGTTCAATACACAGTCTTGCTTAACCATGATAATAGAAGGCACATTCATTATAAAGAAGGAGTTTGGTAAAGTTTTATTATCTAAGAGTCAATTGAAAAGTGGTGTCATGAATAAAGATGAATAATGCCTGGATTAGAATCGTTTAACTTCTAAACTACAGAAAGCTACTTACTTAGACATGTGGCTTCAGTAACAAAAACTATGTTGGCAGAGCCTATTGCCTGTCTAGCATTGGGTGACCTGATAAGTAAGAGAATTTATTCTTATATTAATGCATCATCAGTTTGATACTTTTCCCCTAAATATTAGCCAAGGGCTCTGCTAAAAAGATGCGAGCATTGGAGTCTTATTCAAGGTTTTAATTGCTCTTTATCAAATCTGTTATCAACGAGAAGAGCCCTTCGTTTATTCGAGGTTCATTTGCCATCCCAAAGGCTAAAGGAACTAAAATATTGATTGAGTATTGCGGGCCAATATTTCTTGAATTATCTATACCTTTAGTTAATAATTAGATTATTTGAAATTTTAAAAGTGCTTGGCAAACAGTTCATAACCAATTTTATCCGTAATTAACTGCCAGCTAAGGTAAGGGTCTTGAAATTTGTAATTACTCACTAGCAAAGCTTATAGTTGTCTAGAATTTGCTTGCATTCATTTCTTCGTTTATGAGAATTTGGTTGAGATTTTCAGATACGAGTGACTTAGATTCACAGCTTTTCTTAGCCTACTTGCTTTTGTTGTTGTTTCTACTTTTTTTCACAAATTTCTTATAATTTAATGTCTTACTGTAGCCATTGAAATCCTCCTGCCACAATAAAAGACTCAATTCATAGTTGTTTAAAAGTAGGAACTCCTTCGCTCAATTGAATTTGGCGCTATCCTTAGCTCCCTTGTACTCACCTTTAATGTCCTTCATTTTGCCGCCACCATCAATATTAGCTTTAGCTTCAATACTTTTAAAAATCCGATTGCCTTCTTCAAGAAGGTGAGCTAACTAATTATTTAAATTATCATTGTTTAATTCTAAAATAGGTGTTTCTCAATATATAAAAAGCTTACCAGGGCTTCGTTGTTCAATTTCGAGGGGAAATGAATCAGTGAGATGATCCCGCTCTTGTACTGGATTCATGGAATTTACAAGTTTTAATTATAGTATTATCTACTGGATTTTAAATCTATAGGTGGATTATTATAAAACACCACTGGATTTTTCAAAATTTACTATATAAAATACTCTCTTCTTCTTTTAACCTGAGGATTTAAATAGCAACAAGCGCAAATTCAATCCAAACATATGGTTTATGATGATAAAAGCATTATAGAATAGGAAAAGTTAGCTTGGAATAAATGGTGGACCCGCCATGGGTCTTTTGAGCGAATTCCGGAGCATAGCTTATTGAAAAATTGTCTTATTTAAAAAATCCAAGGTCCCAATGGCTAAAATAACCTTATTATGCTACCAAAAAACACATAAGTCCCAAGACGGTTCAACGGAATAAGAATTAAGTGCAAAGGCACGTTTTTTTCAGAAATCGCAGTCTTTGTTTATGAGTGTCCAGATCGGCTATGGATTATAGAGTCCTGACTGGATTTTAGATGCTCTAAGAGTGGGGTTTTATACTCAAGTTTAAATTTTTAAAATATTAACCGGGAGACCTACTAGATTTTATAAACATATGAACTTAGTTCACTATAAGGATTAGCAACGAACTATGAGAAGCAAAATATATAGTAAGCAAGACTATATGAAACTCACTTTTTGTATTTTGTGAAATGGCCCTCCCTTAATCAGTTAAACTGTAGCTTTTTGAATTAGTTTATAATCGATATTAATTAAACTTTTCATTAATTTCGCATTTCTTTACGAACATAAGTTTTAAGGTTTATATATACACATATATGGCCTTAATCTAAATGTTTTTGATTAAATTTTATTCCTAATGATACACTTTTACTAACGATTATAATTGGAGACCTCATTTAGACAATAATCTAATCTAGGATGATAAAGAATATACAACGAGTATGAGTAACTTCCAGCGGGGACATGTACTACCAGATGGACAAGCAGAGGAGGGAGAGTGGAGTTTTAGCTGAATTTATCTTCCAATATCCAACTATAAAAAGCGTCAAGATCTTATTGCTGCCATAGAGCGTCAATGGAAGGAACCAACGATAAAGTGACCATCTCTAGCATGAACATTAATATTTTTGACTCTTTGGGCTGTTGGAAGGATGATGAAACCATTTGTCAAGTAAACTTTAGCTTAATAAGTTTTAGAAGACTATATGTATCACTGCATTTGCGCTAAGATTGTTCGTATATACGCAAAGATTAATAGTGAAAGAAAGTCTTGTATTCGATGCTACCTTAACATATATCAACATTCACTCAAAATAAAAACAAAATTGGGAATATTTAAATTATAAAAATATTACGAATCAAATAATAAGTCATTTTTTTAACAACATTATAATTATTTTTATAAATTTGTTTAATTTATTATTATTTATATTTACTATATTTGATTTATAACTTTTCTAATAAATGTAATTACTAATCTGCTATTATTAATTCTTATAATTTTCACTAGTTTTCTAATATATTAACATGAGAAAAAATGAAATTTATATTAATTAATATGAAACTTCATTTATAATTCTTTCCACAAATAAATATGATTTGATATGAAATTTCTAAATAAAATAAAAATTAATTAAATATATTATAAAATGTTAGTTTTAAATTTATTTTCATTGCATAATAATTTTAAATTTATATGTCAATCACATTAAAATCAAATATATAAAATCTCAAATATTTTGTGTTTTGACTTGAATCTGTTTCTTTGTATTTAAGGATTTACACATTCTCGATTTTTTCTCTATTTTGATGATTTTCTCTCTTGATATCTAAGCCTGCTCCATTTGATGCGAGGGATTATTGGAACAGTAAAAAGCCAGAGTTGATGGGAACTCAATTGGTTAAGACGTCAAGAAATGTAGCAAACTCGTTAAAAAGCTTCAGGATTTCTATGTTCCGTTTTGTCAAGTAAGATCACTCCATCTTTATTGAGATCCTTTAAAAAGTTGAAAAATCCGTTAAGTCACCCTACTCACCTAGAAAGGTGAAAGAAATCAATCCAGAGGGAAAAGGTCAAGACAAAAGAGTTTCTCAGGTTTAAGATTAATTTGATCAACATCATCATCCTAACTATCAATGATATGTTCTTAGGGCTCTCGCTATTAGCATAGGATATCTCCGAAATTATTGTTGCTCGATTATCTTTGTTCCTGGGATACTTGCTCTAGTAGGAAATTCCATCTCCATGGATATTTTGACTGAGAAACGACTGTTACCACTGACATCCTCCATTGAGGATTCACCTCTTACTTCATTTGCAATATTATCTTTAAAAAAATGCCTTAATTTTTTTTATTTTGAGAAAAAAAAGCCTCCAGCAGATGAATAATTCAAGGGGAAAAAGATAAACTCGTAAAATTGAAGCGTTATTTATTGAGGGTGGAAAGCCATAGATGTGCTCGAGATTTGACTATGACGATGGTATTATCACCAAAGAAGATACAGGATTGACTACTGAGGCTGCAGAAAAAGCTGAGATGGCTTCAAATGACATAACGAATAGGGCAGATGTCTTGAATGTTGACCTCAAAGAGGTAGATCAAACGAGTAACTTAACAGCAGAGAGACCAGCAATGGAAGAATTGTATGAAGCAATTTACATGCATGGAAAATTTTGATGACAAAAAAAGCAAAGGAGATTGCATGACTAAGGTGACATGTCAAACCTAAAGATTGTTGAGAGAATAAATTAAATACTAAGATCCAGCAATTGAAGCAATAATGAATGTGATTAAAAGTAAATTTTGTAACTTTAACTAGATTTTTCTATTAAATATGCCTCGATTATTAAGACATTTAAATGATTATACCAAATACATTCATTTCACTTTTTAACATTTATTCAACATACTTTTTTTTACAATTGTTTTGAGTTAGTGTGAAGAATTACTCCCTGGTTCCATTTATTTATTTCTATCTTTTTAATATAATTTGTCAACTAAAAATAGTTCATTGCGAGTATTTCGATTTCAGAAAGCTTGCATATAATATTATTTAGTCTACAATTTTTTGTCAAATATGTATATCTTAAGGCATTTATAAAATAAACTTTGGATTCTTGTGGTAATTTGGTTCAAAGTAATTCTCATCTAACAACTTTAAATTCAAAATTAAGCAACCTCAAAAATATGAGTAACTAAAAAAAATTGAAAAAATTTCTAGATTTATGTGATAAATTAATTATTATATTATATTTTATGTTATTGTAAATGATTTTACTATGATTATCTAAATTTTAATTAGTCCTTTATTTGTCTTTTCTTTGAATTTAACTTCATTTCTTTCATATCATTCCCCATGATTCAAAAATTGTAAGAATTGAGGTGAAATAATTAATCTTTAGATAAAAAATCTTTTAAATAATATATACTCATCGTAAATAATTTTAATAATCTTAATAAAAAAATATATTAGAAAGTTTGCTGTTTTTTGTGTGAGGGGTGGTACTATCTATTAAATATCTATTAGACTATAAAATATCAATAAAATATGAATTATTTATATATGAATATTAATTATTACGACTAGGATTAAAGAAAGATAATAGTTCCTTAAGTTAATTATAGAGCGGATATTATATAATTAAATCCATTTTATTATATAAGAGCTGATATCAGCGCTAACTATTAATACAATGATTATCATTTGATTTAATTTACTAATAAAAGCTTAAATTATAGCTGATATTAGCCCTCAAAAATTTGAGACTAATACTTAATTTTCTTATTTTACTTATTGTCTTAGTTATTTTTTAATGAATAAATTGAGGCACTTTCAGCTGGTGTCTGTATAAGTACTTTCAGTTAGTCTTTTTATTTTATGACTAAGATCACTAGGGTTAATCTTCAACAAAGTCTTGCTTGATTGAAATCTATTTTATCGACTAGGTTTGACATCTCAGCTAGAGATGACAATGAGTTTCTATCCTTAGTCATGAAAAAAGCTTGAATGATTGTTTTTATGTGCTAGTCTTCATTAGGACTATAGCCGATGATCTCACAATTAACAATGAATCTGTTTTATGACTAAATGTCGACGTAGAAATTTGTGTTGATGTACGAAGCAATATAATTGATGCACGCTATAGGTATCTACCATAGGATTGCCTAAGGCAAATTCACCACTTATTGGAGAGTAAATTCTCTTAGAATTGTAGAATTTAGTCTTGAGAATAGTCATCAGACTAGCTCGCTCGAAATTTACAATTCTCAAATCTTCGGAGTTGGAGTCCACAACAATGTTGAGAAGATTCAATCTTCTGTGGATATATCCAAGACTATGAATCTCTTGAACTCCATTAATTAACTTTCTCAAGAATTATTAAGTTAACACTAGATTATACCACATCCTCTAGTAATCGCCAAAGTTATAAAAGTAGAAGGAATAGACTAGTCCGATATTAACAGGGGCTTTGACCAGATTTTTAAGTGAACCCACATTCTTTAACTACTTCTAAGAAGCAAGTTCGGAATTGGCATATTCATTACTCGGCTTAATTTGCTAGTCCTGCTTGTGAAGGAACTAAATCTCGTTGTAAAGTTTGTAAAATTTATCTTTGTAGCATAGAGTGGCATAGTGGTGCATCCCCAAATCAGCGACTGGGCTTCTCTTATCGACAAGTTATCTTGTCGAAGCATAAAGTGGAATCATGAAATGGCGATTGATTTCAAAGTGTTTAAGATAGTCGAAATAGAGCCACTCCATCCCAATCTCCTCGATTTTAATCTTTAGCTTGGAACTATTGTATAATAATATTTCTCGAAATTTAAGCTCATCGTCAGGTATGACTATAGTCTCAGGTGACTATGCTAATTGAGGTAGTCTCTCTTAGTTTTCATCAATATCGCTCAATGAAGAAAGGCTTGATTGAGAGACTTTTCTAGATTAAACCTGAGCTCGATTCCCTTTTGAGTTTTTTCCCTCTTTTACAATTGAACTAGTAAGTGCCTGGCAATCTTTGGCATGCCTATTCAAATTACTTTTTTTGCGAATACTCTGTTACATGAATGACATTGGTACTTTGCTTCATTCATTTTAATGCCTTTCTTTTCACTTTTATGACTAGGCATGATTGTATTTTGACTAAGTTATCTTTTCAAACCACAAGTTTGTTTAATTTATGAATGATCATCTTTCTTGGAATCCGATTGCTATGAGCTGCCCTCAGAACGCTAAGAATGCAATCTTTTAAGCTGCTTAGTTTTATAAGCAAACATATTCAATTTCCCTATTTAGTATTGAAGCAAATAATTAATTAAATAATTAATATGACCACAAATTATTTAAAATAGTCTAATTAAGAACCCAATTAATCTAATCATAATTTATATCAAACATTAAAAGATTTTTGACCCACTTTATATTATTAATGCCAGATTTGTATTGGTCAATTACTAATGATAAAATGCTAACCCCAGAACCTAATCATACATTCAGTAAGTGATACCAGTATATATAAAAACTAATTTTTAACAAATAAAGAATTAAAATTTGCTATTATTTCCCAAATCTGCTCAAATAATTTTACAAAGTCCAATATTTAATTCAGACTAATCATATATCAAAATAAAATAAAGACTATTTAATAGTTAAATTAATAGAATGGATGACTATAGTCTTGAGAAAAGATTCGTAAAAAGTGAAGAGCTTGTTTAGAGGTTTAGATCTAAAGACGACATCTATCGGTACATGACTTAGCATCGTAATATACCTATATTTGTTTTAATTTATTTTCTTAGTCAACTTATTCCTCCCTAATTACTAGTCAACTAGAATTGCGTTCTTAATATCGATACTTAATGGGTCTTAAAAAGCATTGAAGCAACACTTGATTCACAGTATACAAGTCCCTTTTTTTCAAGAGCTCTCTGTTAAAAACTTGTACAACGATGCTGTATCAGATGACCTAGTCTCCTAATACATGCCATCCTTAGATTAGAATTCAGGCCAACTTCCTGAACGACATTTTTTCTTCTCAATCCTGGGTACTGTCTAGCCTGACTATCTGAGAGCAGTCTTAGATCACGCCCATAAGGTACGCATAACGAAGGTGCTCAACAGTCATAGCAAAACGGAATAGAGGTTACTCCAGGGTGGTTTGATGATCTCCTCAAGCACCCCTTTGTTTCGAGTAAGGCATATTGAACTTAATTCTAATAGAGAAACCTGGCAAAGCAATATATTTGATGAAGCAGAGAACAAGACTAAGCAGATAAAAATCATAAAACAAATCCTTTGAGATCGCATCAAGACTAATGGTAGTCAGAAGACCACCTTTGCAGGTTCAGGCAGAAAATAGACTATCACTAAGTGGAAGATGGGACTATGCAAATAATCAATATTTAACAAAGGACCCCTAGCAAGAAGAATCAAGATATGATGATTTGATGATTAGGTTAAATAAAGTCATAAAGCTTTAAGAATTTCTTATATTCCTTATTTCACTTAATTACTTATTGTAACTTTGTCTACTTGCTCGATTGAACTTCTTATACATTGCTTTACTCTTGATCTTTAATTCCCATTTAACCTCCTTAGCATTTCTTTCTTGTATATTTGCTTAACTGTGTAAAAGTAGCTTTCATTTCCATTATATTAGGGTGAGTAAGACACACTAAAGATGGAAGTAATCATAAAATCTCTCATGCAATCCCGAGTTATCTTACTTCGATGCACTGAGAGATTATCCATAAATACAGAAAGTCTTTGATCAGGGAACTTTTATCTGAGCTCTGTCAGATACTAGAAAAATTCAGGATTTCTCACTGACCTCTTGAATATTAAATAATGCACCAAGCCCAGTTCGTTCGAGATTCCTGCGAGTAAAGCATAAGTAGTGATCTCAGATCTTCGATTCTTGAGATACGGATGAGAATAGATCTTGGCACATGATCGACTAAGCTGAGTTGATGGAGAGAAAATGACCACATCAACAAAAATAATCATAGCTCTTTGTTCAAGTTCATTGATGAAGGTCGTTTTCATCATTATTTTTAGGGCAGTTAGCTTTTCAATCTGAATCGACTCACTTCGCTTGACTAGCTTGATAGTCTTTAACTTGATACCCTAACTTTTGTATAGTCTTTATAGAGTTGAGGGACTAATTCTCGATTCTGGGTACTATCTGTGAAACTTAACTACTCGTTCCCTCAATGAAAGCCCAATCCAGTGGTGAAGAGTGTCTGCTCTGATGAGATACTCAAATTAGTCTAGTCTAAGACAACGAAATCTTTGAGAAGTTTGTCATTTTCTATTAGTCGTGAATGAGCAACTGCATGACTATAGTCTTCGCATAGTCATTGGGGCTAGTCCTGAAACTTTACCTAGAAGACTTTGAATCTAAGATTTTAAAAAAGAGAATTTAGAACTTTCAAAATACAATTTTAGCTTTTCTATGAAGTTTTACGCAGTTAAGAAATGAATTTTCATGAGATTGTCTTAGGATCTTAATTAAGGTAATTTACAATATAATAACAAACTTGAGGCTTTTATCCTTTTTAATAAAGTACTATATTATATATACGAATAAAATTTATTGATACAATTTAATAATGATAAACTTTAATAGCTGTTTATTGATTTGAAATTAATCTGTCTCCTTAATTCATACAATTTTTGAATCATGGGGATTACAGTTATTTCTTCTTCTCCTACATATAATTGATTACGACCATTAATTGATACTCTTAGAATTGATATTATTGCCTTTTTTCCAAAAGTTCATTCTTCTTGTGCCTTAGCTTTAGACCGTAAAGATATTTATTGAATAATTGTTATAATTATTTGTAATATATTTATTATATATTGTAATCAAATTCGATTGATTTATGTAATTTAAAATACTGAATGACTTCTAATAACAATTACTGTCGTTTTATATCTAGATTACTTGATAAATCAGAGATTAACTTTTGTTAGATGCCAATAAATTAATGCTGCCTACTTTAGAGTTGATCCAGTACACCAGTAATCTAATTATTATTTCAACTAAAATGATTTCAATTTTATAATTTATTATAATTTATTGTATACCAATATGTGAATTTGGTTAGTCTATGCTTTTCGATATAAGTAAATGCTATGCTTTATTTTGATGCTAAGGTAGTGCATTTCACTTGTTTCAAATTGATTAGAGTATTTTACAGAATTAATGCATAACAAATAGCATTTCATTCAAGCAGTTAAGCATCATTTCAAATTAATTATAAGTCATTTAACATAAAAATATCACGTTTTAATTGTAAATTAAGTTCTTTGACTGCATAGGTTAGAATACTTTTAGTATTCTACAGGTTAAAAGGTTTGTAAAATGTCTCGAAATGACAGACTACAGTTATACAGACTTTTATTTTATGTTTATAGCGGTATTCAATAAGGAATTATTGTATTGTTTTATTGTTTTGGGGTTGAGTATAGGTATTTTAATTGATATGATACACATGTTGATGATAAAATATATTAATTAAAATTAAACTTTTACAAGGCATAACTAATATAACTTAAACAATTTATATATGGTGTAAGATTACAGTTATAAAATGACAGGAAAATTCAAAGATATAAATAAATTAAATACTGCAAAAATAAATAACATTCTGAATCTGTTTGATACCAATTTTCTATATTTTTAGTTTATCATATTATATAAATAATTGATATAGCTAATAAAAAGAAGAGCTTAATGATGCTGAATTATTTCATCAAATCAAATAAATATAGCCTTTTTAATTAGCATTTAAAGAATTAAGGTAATGAGGAGGCTATTATTCCTGATAATTTTCTACATATTAATATATAAGATGAAGTTGTAATAATTTTATAATCAAATATTTATTATTTCACAATAAAACACAAAAATATTCAAATTTTACAATCAATTTAGTGAGAATCTTTTAATAAAAGAGGAAACACAATACTTTTTTTAAGAGTTGTAGACAAATATTTAGACACAAAACTCCAAATACCTTCAACAATCATAAAATTCTTGTATATTTTCATATGTATTTATCATTTAGAGCAATAGTAGAGTAGCCTGCCTCTAGGTTGAACTATAGAGATGTATGATTTAGTCTAGAAAGATAAATCAAAGGACATTTTTAGGAAAAGATCTAGAAATAATAGTGGCACAACTGTTGAAAGATTGATTGAAGAGCTTTACAAGTACAAAAAGATATAAAATATGAAGGAAAAGGAATTGAAACTCAACAAGGAGTAACCTAAGGAAGTAAACTATCATCAATATCTGCCTATTAGATGCTCTATACTCTCAACATGAGTAACTATCATTAAATAGTGTAAAATAATAGCGTTTGTTGACGACACTCTGATTATATTAGTGATCAGGAACATTTAAAAAGGTATTAGAATGTTTTAGAAAAATATATAAATCTCATAATCTGAAAATTCCTCATAAAAAGACAGTCTTCCTGAATAATGTTAGAAAAGTTTGAAAATTAATTTTCAATAGAGGAAATTCATAAATTAATAGAAACTATAATAACCTTATTTAACAATTGCTTTAACATTCAGCAGCTTATAAAAAATGCTTGGAATAAATTAAAGCAAAAAACAGAATGTTCCCAGAAACTAACAAAGTCTATTATTCCAACAATATGTAAAACAATAATGATGGAGCATGTTATATCATTATTATCTAAACGAAATCGAAAAAAATAGAGTTGCAGCTCAATATAATTGCGTTTAAGACTTCAAGTGATATAACCAACAAATCACACAGTTCAAAGCAATAAACACTAGTTAAATTATATAAGAGCTGGTTAGAAGAACTTCAAAAAGATGATTGTGGATATAGGTGAATTTACAAAAAAGTATGAAATCCCAGAGAAAATATAAGAAAATGAGAAAGCTATGTAGAAAAAGAGGTAATTATTTTTAACACAAAATTTTATGGAAACAATGAAGGCTATTATGAGCAGAACAATGGAAAGAAGTTGGTAGTCATTTTTTTGAGTACAAACCACTTAAAAAACTGCAATTTAATTAATATTGGCTCAGAATCCCACAAGAATTGAGAATAGGATAGTTGACTTGGAAAATCATATTCAAATTGAAATAATTTATAAATTAATCTAGCTTGATCAGATGATATGAAAACTGGAGCAACACGAATACTATCAACCTGTGAAGAGAACATTTAGAGTAAATAATGTCAAGAAGAAGGTGATAGTATATGATGAAGAGAAATCACAACAAGTTCAACTTACTTAAACCATTAAATGAAAGAAATTTCAAGAGTTTAAATGTATGCGAAATATCTGAGAACTGATCTTAGTGTTCTCACCTACTTATGCTAAATAGAATGTATTTCGTAATTTTAATTTACATCAATTTACTAACTACTACCATACTTCTCATTAATATCATAATACATCAGTAAATTGATAGGACTAAAAACCTTTTAATCCATTCTTCTATTTATTATTTTTTTAATAAAAGAATAAATTTAATTAAATAAGGTTATTGTTATTTTTAATTTAAATTAAAGATTAATTTTATATTTTAATTATCATAAAAGATTTGGTTGCTTTTAATAAATTTACAAGGGTTAAATTTATATAGAGGGGGTCTCAGTAAATTATAAATCAACCAAATTTTTTAATTTATCTGAGTAAAAATTTCCTAACAAAAACTACGAATAATTATAATAAAACACAACCCACTCATACAAATGATGGGCCCTGATAACAGAGTTTCCAATGACATAATACCCTTCCTCATATCTTAAACATCTAAGCTGTACATGCAGTAGCTCTCTCCCCACATGCGTACTTCGCGCTCACTCCACACTGATAAGCTGAGCTGCTCCTTGACAAATGACTGCAGGCAAGACATCTAAAATAGTGATTCACGACGACTTGCTGGTCACCTTCTTAAGCGATAATGTAAAGAGGTCGTTGAGTACAGCATTGATATACTGGCCACCGTTAGAAAGCTAACATTTCCTTGCTTGAGGCACCAAAATGTACGAAAGGGGCAATGAGGAAGCGTTGAATCAGACTATACGATAGCGAGCACCACTTCAAAATAGAGCAAACACGCCCAAGGTAAGATGTACGGGAACCAGAGAGAGCTTATAATAATAGTATTATACAACATCTGCAACCATTAATATAATCAGTGATGAGGCCACTAAACAGGATATGAGTGATCAATAAGAGTCGACTCCCTTGTGGAGGATGTGGAGATCCCTTGCAAGGACACCCATTACTGGGTCGTTAATCTAAGCGCCTAACTGGCATTCTTGATTTTAGACCACTTTAGATTAACATGCCACAATGTAAGAGATGTTCCCTTGTCCCCATCTGTTGCCACGACCTACAGCAAGATTAATGCCGTCATCTTTGAAGACTTAACAACCTCCCCAAAGCTGATTTTGAAGCAATCATTGACGAAAATATCATATCTGTGTTCATGCTAATTTTTAAATCTGGAGATTTCGATTAAGCAACTACTAACTTCAAAAACAGCAATATTGACGATTGCATCCTTGCTGCATTTATCATGAATAACTATGGTGACACTGGCCACACTCTAGCTACATCCGATCCTACCACATTAGCAGATATTGAAGCTGTAATTTTTTATTTTAATTACTTTCGATTATCTTGCTCTCTATAGATTTATTCAATTAATAGGCATCTTAAATTGGTGATTAAGAATCAAAACCCCAAAACCCTTTCAGTAGTTTGATTGAGTTTTTGATTGATAAAAGTAGACTATTAGTGCATACTTTATTAGGGTTTAATAGGGTTTATGTAGGGGTTTAATGTTTAAATGTTAGTAATTTAAGAGTATATGCGAGGTTTGGGGTCAGTTTATGGCATTGAGTATATAGATTTATTGTTTAAGTTGCGTTATGGGTGCGATGATTGTAGTGATCAACTCAAACCTATCCTTAATTACACATCTATAGCAAGACTGCTCCATAAATCTCCTGCAACTGTGAGGTCTCACTGTTTATTAGCATTGAATTTAAAGAAATAGCAACTTAATTCTAAGCCTAAAAGACCTCTTAAATTTTAGCAGCATCATATCGATTATCTTATTAATGATAAGACTCTTTAATACTGGGTTCACTTCTCTCTGTCCTAGAGAGCTGTGATGTTTCATCGCCAATTTCCTGAGCTTCATATCTCTGCTTAATCGTTAGCTAACATATATAAAAAGAACGGAATATCTTACAAGACAGTCAATCGCATTAAGAGAGTGATTGATTTTAATGTTCCATTTTATAAGGATAATTTAAAATATATATTCGATTAAATGCAGAGGGCTATTACTAATATCATTAAGTTCATACACGCTGATGAGGCAGTATTCACGTTTAATACCTTCATATCAAGGTCTTGGTATAAAAGATATAGCAATATTGAATTATATGACTAAAAGGTCAAGGTGTAAACTCATGCTATTCTCGGTGGAATAAGTGAAGATAGTGGCCTCGAGACTTATGTTATCCACCTTGCTCAATAAAGACTGAATAATATATTAAATTTTTGCAATAACTCAGAGATAAGTACGCCGACTAAGAGATTATTCTGTTTGTAGATAACTTATCTGTCCATAAAACTAAAGACACAAGGAAGGAATATGAACGCCTAAATATAACACCTTTATTTAATGTTCCCTACAGTCCTCAGTTCAATGGAATTGAATTATATTGGGGGTTATTGAAAGTCCACTACAAGAAACTCCTACTCTATCACTTGATGCATGACTTGAAGATAGATACAGTCGATTTTATTAAGAGTGCTGCTAAGAGACTCAGCGATGAGAAAGCTAAAGTATGCGCAAGAGAAGGGAGATTTTGTGTATATAAATAAGTTTTTGATTTAAATGAATGAATAAGTTCTCATATTAAATTTGCCAGTAAAGGGATTTGGCTTCTCTTTCTTTTCTTCCTCTTAAGGCTTGCTTGGGCCTATGTTTCTTCTCTTAGTGCCAGCTCCCGCATCTATATTCATCTCTTCTGGCTTTTATAAATCTTTGAAGAGTCTCTCACTCAATTCATGTTTTACTTGAGACTTTCTCTCTCTGTTTAATTTGCTGCGCTCTTTCATCAAGTATATAGCAGTACCAGGTTTTTCTAAAAAGTTAGAAGGCTAAGCTTACTTGAGATGAAAGGATGCTTTTGAAGTTCCTAGAGCCAGGTCTCGCTAATTTTAATACCTTGCTTCTCTTTTTCTTCAGGAGAGATGCTGTAGCGTTTCTTATGAGCTTCTTAAATTACTTCATTTAAGTACTCTGGTTTCAGAGTTCCAAGGACACCAAAGAAAAAGTTTCTCTCTGGCAACTTATTAGAGAGTTGCAACTTTGATGAAAGGTAGAGAGCAACATCTGGATCACTCATAGCATCATCATAGAGGTTTGTTACTGAAATTTCAGGGTAGTTAGGTATCTCTATCATCCTAATTTCATTTGACTTAGAAGCTTTTTTCTCTTCACTTTGTAAGGCTTTTAATAATGAGATTTTAGTTCCCTCCTAAGTTGGCAAGAACAATCCAACTATAATGGATTTATAAATCTTACTGAAGAACTTACCTTGCTATACCAAATATCTATAAAGGTCCTCTTTACTTCGAAATTTTCCTTTTAAATCTTGAGATTTAAATTCTCTTCATTGCATCATTCATAGACTCCAT
>ARYC01004473.1:0-45105 GCA_000711775.1 Oxytricha trifallax | reverse complement strand
ACAAATCAAAGCACTTATAAACCTCACTAAGAGGTTTTTGGGGTTTTGATTGGGTTACAAGAATAAAACACCGAAATAAGGCTTGCTATTGTTCTTGACAATCTAAGTGTACATCACAGCAAAAGGATAAAGCTCTGAGTGAACAATTGAACATGACTCTCATATTCACTCCTCTCTACTCACCTCAATGTAATCCCATTCAAAACCCCTTAGTGAGGTTTACAAGGGCTTTGATTTGTAGGGAATTTGTTAGGGGTTGGGGTTATTAATTAAATGCGAGACAAAAATAGCAAGCTTTTGGGGTCTATTTATGATGAAGAGTATATAGATTTAGTGTTTAAACTGCGTTATGGATGTGATATGTATAGTGGATAAGTCAAACCAGTACTGAACTATAAGTCTATTGCAATGCTCTTAAAGCGTAGTCCATCAACTGTTCGCTCTCACTGCTTGAAAGCTGTGTAATTAAAGCAACAATAGCTGAATTCTTAGCCTAAGAAGAATTCAAAGTTTATATAGAAGCATATTGACTATCTTATTAATGAAAAAACTTTGAAGTATTGGGCTCATTTTCCTCTCGACTAACGAGCTATTATGTTTCACCGCCAGTTCCCTGAGTTGAAGATCTCTGCATAATCTGTTGCAAACATTTATAAACGAAACGGTATCTCTTATAAAGGTGTAAATCGTATCAAGAGATTAATTGATTTCACTCTGTCATTTTACAACAATAACTTAAATTATATTTATAATTAAATGCAGAGAGCCTAATAGAGTAATATTAAGTTTATTCATGATGATGAGGCTGTGTTTACCTTCAACACTTTCATCTAGAAGTCTTGGTATAAGAAGCATAGTAATATAGAGATATATGACTAAAAAGTCAAGGTATAAACAATCGCAATTCTTGGAGGTATTAGCGAGGATGCTGGTTTAGAAACTTATGTTATTCATCCTCGCTCTATTAAGACAGAGCAGTATATTAAGTTCATAGAACAGCTGAGAGAGAAGTACTCTGACTAAGAGATTATACTGTTTGTTGATAATCTCTCTGTTCATAAGACTAAAGAAACAAGGAAGAGTTATGAACAACATAGAATAATGCCAGTGTTCAACGTACCTTACAGTCCATAGTTTAATGGAATTGAATTCTACTGGGGTATACTAAAAGGTCATTATAAGAAACTGCTGCTATACCACCTAATACATGACCTACCTATTGATACAGTCGATTTTATAAAAAGTTCAGCTAAGAGAGTTGACAATTAGTTGGCATAAAAGTGTGCTAAAGAAGGGAGAGTGAATGTATATAAATAAGTTTTGTGGTTAAGTTAATGAATATATAAGTCACATTTAAAATTCTTTAGAGAGAGTTGGCTTCTCTTTCTTTTCTTCTACTTATTGCTTCCCTCATTCTAAGTTTCTTCTCTTGCTGCCCGCTTC
The DNA here is from genome assembly GCA_000711775.1 of Oxytricha trifallax. NCBI lineage: Eukaryota > Ciliophora > Spirotrichea > Sporadotrichida > Oxytrichidae > Oxytricha > Oxytricha trifallax. The sequence goes on along the minus strand of ARYC01004473.1, from coordinate 43,662 downwards.
AGCATCTATGTTCATTTACTCTGGAGGCTAAATATTTGAATAAAGTCTCTTGCTGACTTCATACTTTGTCTGCGATTTTCGCTCTCTGAGTAGCTTGCTCTATTCCTTCATCAAGAATATGCGAGTACCAGATTTTTCTAAAGAGTTAAGCTACAAATCTTACTTGAAATATAAGGGTGCTTCTGCAGCTCTGATAGCCAGCTCTCACTTATCTTGATCCCTTGTTTATCCTTATCTTCTGATCTTCTGAAGAGATGCTGTAACTTTTCTTTGAGATTCTTGAATAATTTTTTTCAAGTAATCACCTTTTATTGTTGCAAGTATGCCAAAGAAATAGTTTCTTTCAGGAAGTTTATTTGACAACTGCTTCTTAGTAGGCAGGTACAAAGAAACCTCTGGGTCATTCATTGTATCATCATATAAATTAGTCACAGAGATTTCTGGATAGTTTGGAATCTCTGCAAACTTTACATCTTAAGTTTTCAATGCTTTCTTCTCTTCGCAGAGTATGGCTCTTAGAAATGAAATTTTTCTACCTTCCATCGTTGGCAGGAACAAACCAACTACATAATAAAAATTAGTTACTATGAGTTCATTACCTTGCTGCACCAGGTAGCGATGCAAATCCTCCTTGCTTCTAAATCTTTGAATCAATTCTTGTGCTTGCACTCTTTCATTGCATCATTCATTGACTCCATCTTGCTTAAAGATCTTAGAAATGATATTCAAATTTAAGTTTATTGATTTCAATTATTTACCTCTATAAAGCTTACTATTAAATATGGCCATCCTATAGGAGGTCAACCTCTTAGAAGGATATGGAGAAAGTTTTGAGAACTGGTTTCAAACTTGAGAGATTGATATAATTTTCTACTGTTATAGTTCCATATTTTTAAATTTAAATTGGTACGTACTTAATTAGGAGCTCCTAAAATGCTAGTACTTAATTAGGAGCTTTAATTAAAGCTAGTACTTAATTAGGAGTACTCTAATTTTAATCAAAAATCACAAAATACCTCCTAAAGCATTACGTACTTAATTAGGTGCACCTCCTAAATTGGTACGTTCTCTAATCAACTTATTATTGATAGTTAAAATGGTTACTTTCTCACTTATATTTAGAGCTGGTTCGTCTCTTAACACTCATTTTTCTTCTTTATACTTTAAGAACTTCCCTTGAAACTTGTAGGCTTGCAAAGCTTTTATATAAGTTCTCAGTTATAGAGGCAGTTTTATAATTTTAAATTCAAATTTAAATATGAGCGCTAACATTTTAAGAAAAACAACAGCCCTTGCATTAAACTAAATGAGACTTACCTTTGTCCTCAATAAATAGTGTGATAGCTGTGAGATGAACTCTCATAAGGAACTATCTGAGCTATCACTTGAGGTCTCTGTTATTAAAATAGAAATTAATAATAGAAAATAAATGGCAAACAAGTGTGTGGGAGACAGAGAGGAGGAGAAAGGTATTAATGAAATTCCTATACAAACATAAGAAGCTGAAGTCTATTTTGTGAGCTATGTGAGAGAGATTTTGCTCATAAATCAAGCTGGTACAGTCATATGAAGGTCCATAAGGAAGCTAAGCCTACTGTATACTTAAAGCATGACAAAGTTGATGGAAAGTATGATTGCTTTGAGTGCCATAAGCAGTACTCTCATACAAGAGACTTAAAGAAGCATCTTTTAAAAGCCCACAAAAAGAGATAGTAGTTGAAGATTAAGACACTCAACTGAAGTTGCTCAACAAAAGAAAGCAAGGGAACCTCTTTAAGCTGCTGAGCTTTAACAAGCAAGCGAATCAGAGTATGTGAGGATTGCACGCAACCTCTTAGCATCAGAGGTCACTAAAATCATGATTAAGATATAATACAAGAAAATTCAAGTACTAGCATAGATTGATTTAGATACTTCTCTCTAAAGCTACCTAATTCTGGAGGACTCCTATGAGAAGAAAGTTATTAAGGATCATCAGTATGCTTACAAGGTATATCCTTTCAACTATCTCCTTAGTGATGATAAATATTAAATGGAGTTTACTAATATTAAGTACTCACTCAGGCTAAGTTTAAAGAATGCAAATACTTAATAAAGCTAGATGCTGTTCTCCTAGCCAAAGATCATGTAGCTTTCAGACTACCACTCTTTGAGATGACACTCAGAGATTTCATAACTGATCAAAGAAATCATCGATAGCTTGCATTAATATCATCCTAAGCTATACAAGGTATTAAAGAGCTTCATAAGTTAGGCTTTGTTCACAGAGATCTCAAGCCTGAGAATAAATGTTGACTTTTTCACCCGTGACAGTAACAATTATTGATTTCAACAGAGCCTTAAGAGTGGTAGTATCAAGACTTGGAAGTGTAATGGGCTCCAGGTTATTATCCAGAAAGAGTAGACTGGAGAGATGGAGACTTATAGTGGGATGTGTGGGCTTTAGCAGCAATAATAATAGAGTGCGATATGCCTCGCAACGATTACTACTTATTCGTCGTGCATGCCTCGTAGGCCTGCTACAAGGTGCGAGAAGGATGCAAGGCAAAGAATAAAGCAATTTATTGAAAAAACAAGAGTGCCTCAATCAATGAAGCAAATGGCAGAGTCAATAATAATAAAACCAAACTCAAGATCAGACATATCAATATAGTATATAGAGTTGTGGTTAAGTAAAATAAACTTCAGACCACTCCCACATGATCCAAAAGTGCATTTTGAGTGATTAAATAAAATACATTAACCTTAAAATTCAAATTAAAACCTATTAATAACCCCAACCCCTAACAAATTCCCTACAAATCAAAGCACTTATAAACCTCATTAAGGGGTTTTGGGGTTTTGAATGGAATAATAAGAATGACAAATTTTCCCAGTTAGTGAAAGACACATTATTCTCAGTCATCTTAATGTTTAAAATTAATAACACTTATAATAAAGATAGTATTTATTATTGATCAAATTAAATGAACAATAATATATTTGTATATTTGCATTTAATATTTAATCGCGATTAACTAAATTTTTTTTATCAAAACATTGAATAAGAATCTCAAGTACCAGAAAAAGAAGAATATTCCTCATATTTTCTTAACATAATTATGCATTCCAAATAAAAATATCTTATAGAATTTTCAATGTGTCTGTGAAACCAGTTCTAATAAATTAAATTTTGAGATTAGTGTGCATCAGATTACTATTCTATATTTATGAGATTATGCTATTCAAAAGAAGAAAATATTGACTTGTATAATTACAGAGTAAATCCAGTTATTTTAATTGAGTTGATTCTTACAGATTTATTATATTCTAGTTTAGTTGAATATTAATGTAAATTAAATGCCTATAAATTATATTTAATAATTTTTAATAAATAAATAATTGTAGAAGTAAGGAAAATACTAACTATTAATTGAAAATTAAGAAAATTATTTTTTAGCATTTACTCTATTAGAATTGCAGTCTTCATTAATTTCTCATAACTCTAATTCTACCTATTGTTGAAGAATAAATAAGCAAAAGAGTATCATAGAGCGAGAGAAATACAGGAACTTTCTTATATTAAAACATAAGCAAAAGTCATGTATTTTATAGCAGTTCCTATTCAAATTCTATAATTGGGTTGCTTGCTTAATTTATGATATTATTTAATATTTTAATATATTTGAATTTTCAATGAATTAATTATCAAAGGATATCAAAATATATTTTACAGCCTAAGTTAGGACTTCACTTTAGGAAGACAAAGGTGAGATCACCATCATACTTGTCTTTCTGACAAATTTCATGCTCTTTTTATTCACACATAAAAGTTAGAATATATAAATTATATTTTTGAGGAAACAAAAGCTAATTTAATTAATCAAACTTTCACAAATCATTTAAATTGTAATTAATGAGATTAATTGCTTATCTTATTTCTTGAAAGATGTCTGTGGGATATCAAAATTGAATTTATATGGGCTTAATAATATTAAAAAGTTCAATAAAAATTTTGAGAATATAAAAGATGGTAATTTATTCATAATTAATATAGCATAAGTCTTACTTTATATAAATAAATAAAAAAGAAATTGATTATAATTAGATTAAATTTCAAATGAACTACTTTTAAATGACTTTTCCAGTTAAAAATTAAAAATAAAAGTGAATTTCATGTATATTTTGTTTATGAAATATTTGAAACTTCTATCTCTAAATCATAGTATGCATCCAAAGTGAGTACAATTCTTGCCAATTATTAGTTTAAAAAAATTTTACTCTAGATAAACACATAATGTTACAATTTAACATATTAATTAAACATAAAATCAAGATTAAGATACAGCTTATAAAATAAATTAGCAGTAGCACGGTTAAAATTACATCAAAGGTTATTTGTAATTGAAAAAATGATATATGTCTTATAGGGTCATTGAGCTATAAATACCTTATTTTCGAGGATATTTAATAATCCTTTAACAATAAAGAATAAGCAATTTTTAAGCTAATATGATACTATTTATTAAATATATTTAAATTTAATAGAAACATTATTTGTTTCATTAAATATTAGAATTTAGTGTAATTATTTCAGGCTTCTAACATTTAATGAGACTTATTAGTGTCTAATATAGATCTTAAAATGTTAATTTTCTATTAAAGAGTAAAGTAATTTATTAAACAATTATAATAAATCAACTCTTTGTTGTCCTTCTGCCAAATATATAACGTTTAAATTTTAGTCGATCTAAAGTTATCAATAATTATCCATAAAATACTTTACGAAATGAAACTAGTAGATTACATATTTGGTATAAATTAATTTTATTGTTATATTTACTAATATTTATCATTGAGATAACAAAGGTATTAAAACTTTTTAAGTAGGATTAAAATTAACTGTAAATTATTATTTTTATTGATAAAATACTGGTATTTGTTTTTGTATATGATTTATATATGTGTGAGATTTTTCGAATATTTCAATAAATTATACTTGTATAAACAGGGAACTTTTAATGATGTTAAAGTCAATGCAAATATAGATTTACTTCCATTTATTTATCATTGAATATTGACTTTATTCAAGTAGCTTGTTTGATAATAATTTCAAATGAATTCTAACTCTAACTTTATAATTCATAAAAGCTGACGAATATTAGATTGGATATCAAAAGGTTTATTCTTTCATACTTTAAAAGTATAATTTTAAAATAAGAATTGATAAAAATTATGAAAATAATTTATTACAGATATAGTGGTCTCAATGAACTTCAATTTTCCATAAGTTAATAATTTAAATTTTTAAATTCAAAAAATTAAAAATATTTTTTGTCCATTATTTATTGGGCTATTATATTTCCAAACTCCAGAGCTTTCTATATAGACTTTTATGCCTCTTAATGGATTTTACCAATATTAATTATCCTCATATCTTCGTTGTAAATAGTATATTAACATTAAAAATAAATAATTACAAAAATATTAAAAAAATCAAACCTTTTTGTTGATAAATTTTGCTTATTTTCAAACTTATTTTAATAAATATATCAATATCACTTATCTATTAACACATAATCTTAATAATTATATTCAATAGCATATGATGGATTTAAAGTTAAATATTTGAACCTTTTTCATTACCCATGGCTTAATTCATCCCATGATAGCCCAATAAGTGTGATATTGTAGAGGTCTGTGCTTTAAGGGAGGGATAAAAAATTCAATACTTTAAGTAGCCGAAGTAAAGTAGAAGCTCATAAAATGGTCAGCATTGATAAATTATCTATGCATGTTTCATTAGCATTTTAATAGTTTGTCTTACATTGCAGGTATGATCATACAATATTTTAATTATGGAAATAAGATGATATGAGTCTTACATAGCTAGAATCATATTTATAGTCAATATATATGATGTTTTCAATCATTACATCAGACTAATGTGTAGTTATATTTAATTTGAGTATATTTTAAAATTGTTTGAGATGGCTTTATCATTGTTGGTGAAACTTTTAATTCTATATAGCGAATATTATGGAACTTTTATTTGTCCTTAGCTTCTTTACTCAAATGATGTCTCAATAAGAATGAAATTAAACAGTTCAAGGCTTTAAGGACTGAATAACAATATGCAATACTTTAAGTGAGCCGAAACTAAGTAGAATTAAAAGTCTCTCATACAAATGCAAAATATGTTTTAAGCTTGAAATAAAATATTGTGTATGAGAATCCAACTATTTTATGCAAAATTCTTTTCTTTACTTACAATGACTTTTACAAATTTCAACTCTTTGGACGTTCAAGGATTTGAGGACAAATATTATTGTAGTATTTCAAAACCCAAAAACCATTTCAGTAGTTTGATTGAGTTTTTGATTGATAAAAGTAGACTATTAGTGCATACGTTATTAGGGTTTTGATAGGGTTTATGTAGGGGTTTTAATGTTTAAATATTAGTAATTTAAGTGAGTATATGCGAGGTTTGGGGTCAGTTTATGACAGTGACTATATAGATTTATTGTTTAAATTACGATATGAATGTGATGTATATAGTGAATAACTTAAGCCTGTTCTAAATTATACGTCTACAGCAAGGCTCCTCCATAAATCTCCTGCAACTGTCAGGTCTCACTGTCTATTAGCATTGAATTTAAAGAGATAGCATCTTAACTCTAAGCCTAAGAGACCTCTAAAATTTGAGTAGAATCATATCGCTTATCTTATTAATGATAAGACTCTTAAATACTGGGCTCCTTTCTCTCTGGCCTAGAGGGCTGTGATGTTTCATCGCCAATTTCCTGAGCTTCATATCTCTGCTTAATCTATAGTGAACATATATAAAAAGAACGGAATATCTTACAAGACAGTCAATCGCATCTAGAGAGTGATTGACTTTAATGTTCCATTTTATAAGGCTAATTTAAATTATATATTTGATTAAATGCAGAGGTCTTTATAGCATAATATAAAGTCATACACGCTGATTAAGCTGTATTTACCTTTAATACCTTTATATCAAGGTCTTGTTATAAGAGGTATTGTGATATTGAAGTTTATTATTAAAAGGTTAAGGTTTAAACTCATGTTATTCTTGGTTGAATCAGTGAAGATAGTGGCCTCGAGACTTATGTTATTCACCCTTGTTCTATAAAGACTGAATAATATATTAAGTTCTTGCAATAACTCATAGATATGTACGCTGACTAAGAGATTATTTTGTTCGTTGATAACTTGTCAGTTCATACAACTAAAGACTCAATGAAGGAATTTGAAAGGCTAAATATAACACCTGTATTTAATGTTCCTTACAGCCCTTAGTTCAATGGTATTGAATTATATTGGGGGTTATTGAAAGGTCATTATAAGATATTTTTGCTCTATCATTTGATGCATGATTTGAAGATAGATACAGTTGATTTTATTAAGAGTGCTGCTTAGAGAGTCAGTGATGAGAAAGCTAAAGTGTGCGCTAGAGAAGGGAGATTTTGTTTTTATAAATAAGTTTTAGATTTAAACGAATGAATAAGTTCACATATTAAATTTGCCCGTAAAGGGATTTGGCTTCTCTTTCTTTTCTTCTTCTTAAGGCTTGCTTGGACTCATGTTTCTTTTCTTAGTACAAGCTCCTGCATCTATTTTCAAATCGACTGGCTTTTAAAAATCTTTGCAGAGTCTCTTACTCAATTCATGCTTTACTTGAGACTTTCTCTCTCTCTGTTTAATTTGCTGCGCTCTTTCATCAAGAATATAGCAGTGCCAAGTTTTTCTATAAAGTTAGAAGTCTAAGCTTACTTGAGATAAAAGGATGCTTTTGAAGTTCATACAGGCACGTATCACTTATTTTAATACCTTGCTTCTCTTTTTCTTCAGGAGAGATGCTTTAGCGTTTCTTGTGAGCCTCTTAAATTACTTCATTTAAGTAGTCAGGTTTCAGAGCTCCAAGAAAACCAAAGAAGAAGTTTCTTTCAGGTAGCTTTTTGGAGAGCTGTAGCTTTGATGGAAGGTATACAGCAACATCTGGATCACTCATAGCATCATCATAAAGATTTGTTACAGAAATATCGGGGTAGTTTGGTATCTCTATCATCCTAATTTCATTAGACTTAAAAGATTTTTTCTCTTCACTCAGTAAGGCCTTTAAGAATGAGATTTTAGTTCCCTCTTAAATAGGTAAGAACAGTTCAACTATAGTTAATAAATTAGTATTGGTTAAAGGCTTACCTTGCTAAACCAAGTATCTGTAGAGGTCCTCTATACTTCGAAATTTTCCTATTAATTCTTGAGAGTAAATTCTCTTCATTGCATCATTCATAGACTCCATCTTGCTTCCTCTTTCTATAAATGTCAATGAAAATTATAATTATGGATATCCATTATAAGTTTATTAAAATCTTACTATTAAATAGGGAAGATCAACTGGAGGTCAACCCTGAAAAGATATGGGGAGAAGCATTGAAAAAATTTCTCCAAGTTTCACAGATTTATTTCCATTTTTATAAAACTTTCTCCATTAAATTCCTCCTAATAATTTTTAATTATTTTAGAAGGTCCTCAAAATTAATTTCAAATGAGTTAAATTTTAAGGTTAAAACCTAATTAGGAGCATAATATATTAAAAAAAGTTAATAATTTTACCTCCAAATTAAGTTTAAACTTAATTTGGAGGACCTCCTAGAGAATCAAAACTTCTTTAGGAGCTGTTTAATTTAGTAAAATATATAATATTCTCATAAAATATGCAAACTAACAGCCTTTTATGGTGGTTTAATTTACTTACCTCTCAGCAAAGAATTTACCATAGTGCTTATACTCTTCTATTATAGTATATCTAAGTAGATTTTATCATTTTTATAATAATTTATATCAGTAAACTAATATGAGCGCTAACCTTTTGAGAAGAGCGGAATTACTTGGTTAAAGTCAATAAAAGTTATCATTCCAGTAACCCAATAAAGTTGAGACCAGAGACGCTTGCACTTAGTGGGAGCCTCCTTATGACACTTTTGACGATTCAATTTTTGAGATTTAAATATAAGTTAAGCAGGAGGTCATAATAGAAACTGTGCAAATTGAGGAAGAGGTTAAACAACTCCCTATATAGCATTAATAAATATCAGCCAAAGATGACTATTAATGCAAAGAATGCAATAAAGTTTTCCCTTACAAGTCAACTTATAAGAGACACTTGAGAGATATACAAACGATATGGCATGGTTATATCTAAAGCATTAAAAGAAAGATGGGAAGTATGTCTGTGAGTTCTGTGCTAAGCTATATTCTCATTCAAGAGACCTCAAAGTGCACTTAAAGAAAAAGCACTATCAAAGTTTTGTCTTTATTTATGAACCTACAGGGAATAGATTCCTCTAAAAGTGAAGATCAAGAAACCCATTGAAGTCTCTTAGAGTTGAAGTCTAGAAGTAAGTTAAAATGAAGAAAGCAGTCAAGAACTTTCCAGTCTCTGAGATCAATAAAATCATGCTTAAAATAGAGGCTATGAAGATTCCCTTATTAAAAATTATTGACTTAGATTCTTGCCTAGAAAGCTACCTCACTCTAGAAGATAAAATAGAGAAAAGAGTCATTACTGATGAATAATATGCTTACAAGATATATCCTTTCAATTACTTCCTTGCTGATGACAAATTTTAAATGGAATTTGCTAATGAGAATTATGCTCTTTAAAAGGCAAAGTTAAATGATTGCAGGCATATTATCTAGCTTGATGCTAGTTTACTTGGTAAAGATAATGTAGCCTTCAGGCTTCCTTTACTTGAAATGACTTACAGAGAATTCTGATTTGACAATTGATTTCAGGTATGAATTAGCTAGATAGTAATGCAGATAGTGGAGGGGATTGAAGAGCTTCACATGCTAGGTTATGTTCATAGAGACCTAAAGACAGAGAACATCATGATGAACTTTCAGCCTCTTAGAGTTTATATTATTGACTTCAACAGAGCTCAAAGAGTGCAAACCTCTGCATAGGGAAAAGTATACGGCACTTCTGGATATTTCCGAGAGAGAGAGGATTGGAGAGATGGAGATACTTAATGGGATATTTGGCTCAAGCAGTTAAAATAATAGAAAGCGACATGTCAAGAAACGATTACTTTCGCTGCAAAGGTGACAGAGATTCTAAGCAGAGAATCAAGCAATATCTCGATAAAAATAAAATAAACGGAGGTCTCAGAGAACTTCCATACTCAACTATTATCAAACCAAGCTAAGAGAATTAACAAACTATAAAAACAATCAAACATCAACTTAGAAAGATAAAATTCCGAGATCTGCCTCATGACTTTAAGCTTATGTTTGTGTGAAATATTTTAAAAACTCGTTTGTTATACTCACTTAAATTACTATATTTATAATTAAACCTCTACATAAGCCCTATTAACCCTAATAAAGTATTCCTTAATAGTCTACTTTTATCAATCAAAAACTCAATCAAACTACTGAAAGGGTTTTGGGGTTTTGATTGTAGAGCGCAATTAAAAAGTAGGAATAAAAGTTCAAAATCTCTCATTCAAATGCCAAATATTTTTTATGCTTGAATTAAAAAATTTAGTTTAAGACTCCAACTATTTTATGCACAAATACTTTTCTTTTTTTATGATCACTTTTATAAATTTCAACACTTTTGACGTAAAATGATTGGAGGACAAATTTTATTGTAGTTTATCAGAGCGCAATTAAATTAGAAGGAAAAAGAAATCACACTTTCTCATACTAATGCCTAATATTTTTATTGCCTGAATTAAATTATTGTCTATGAGACTCTAACTATTTTATGCACTATTTTTTAATTTTTTTATATTGACTTTTACAAATTTCAACACTTTGGAGGTTCATGGATTGGACGACAAAAGTTATTGTAGTATTGCAGAGCGCATTTTAATTTGTGGAAATAAGAGTTCAAACTCTCTCATACAAATCAAAACCCCAAAACCCTTTCAGTAGTCAGATTAAGTTTTTGATTGATAAAAGTAATCTATGAGTGCAAACTTTATTAGGGTTTTAGTAGGGTTTATGTAGGGATTTAATGTTTAAATGTATTGCATATAGTGTGTATTAGAGGTGCTTTATTTGTACTATTCACTCAAACAATACTTTTGCATCATGATGCAATTTTCTAAACTTTATTTCTCCTATCCAGCTTACAATTATGTCTATTGTATGCTCCGCTCTATTGTTAGGTTTAATTATTATCTACTCAGTCATATCTTTCATTTTACCTTTAATTTTCTTCTAGTTTATATATTGCTGTATTCTCTGCTTTGAATCTTTCTCTCTCTTACAGCTATAGTAATCATTTCTTGGCATATCGCATTCAGCAATAGTTGCTGCTTGAGCCCATACATCTCACTTAATATCACCATCTCTCCAGTCCTCCCATTCTGGAAAGTATCCATGAGTACCATAAACGTTACCAATTCCTGAAGCTTCAACTCTTTATGATCTATTGAAATCAATTATTACTACTCTGAGAGGTTAATAAATCAAGCATAATATTCTCTGGCTTTAAGTCTCTATGGACATACCCTAAAGTGTGCAGTTCTTCAATACCTTTGCAAACATTTGTAAGAATAAGGGATAGCTACTTTGGAATCCTTTAATCTTATATGTAGTCTCTTAAAGTCATTTAATATAAGGGGAGACGAAAAGCAACATGATCTTGAGCAAGGAGAATTGCATCGAGCTTAATTATAAATCTGCATTGTCTATTCCTTGCTTTAGTAAGAGCTTAGTACTCATTGACAAATTCCATTTAATACTTGTCATCACATTTAAAGTAGTTGAATGGATAAATCTTGTATGCGAACTGCTTATCAGTTATGACCTTTTTCTCAAACTTGTCCTCAAGAATAAGATAACTTTCCTTTCATTCTTTATGGTCAGTTATATTTAAAATTGGAAGCTTTAGTGCTTGTATCTTCAGAGTGATTTTAACTATCTCAAAAATTGGAAGGTTTCTTACTGCTTTAATAAGCTTATTTTCTTTCTTAACTCTTTGTTCCAAGGATTCTAAAGGATCTCTTGGCTTTCTGATTTGAAGGAAGACCTCACCAGTCTCGGGATCTATGACTAAAAATTTCTTGCCATGATGGTTTTATAGGTGAACTTTTAAATCCCTTGAATGGTTATATTGCTTATTGCAATAAGGGCAAAAATATTTTCCATCTATCTTATCATGCTTTAGATAGAGCTTTGGCTTGTTAGAATGCTACTCTAAGATATGACGCTTAAGAGCAGATTTATAAGTGAAGTTCTTCTTACACTCTTCACATAAATTTAATCTTTAATTTCTTTTTTCTCTTCCTCCTCTTCAACTATTTTTATTGGAACTTCGCATTTAATTTCTTAGCTCTGCATTTCTATCTAACAACTGAATTGTTATTCAAAGTCTGAGACCTAAGGTTAGAGAATTTCAGGTTCATACTAGGTAGAGGCATCACAAGTCTCAATTTTCTTTTAATTCATGAAAGAAAGTTTTTGCTGGCTAATAACAAGCAATGCCGCTTTTCTTAGTAAGTTGCCGCTCATTTTATAAGTAATATTAATAATTATATAAGCTGTTTAAATTCTACCTTTATACACAAGCAAGAGTATATCCTCATTGATTTAGAGAGGTTTAATGGGAACATAGTGCAAGACATTAGTTTTAAATTTTTTAACATTAGAGAAAATTTATATACTATTCCATCCATTTAATACATTAAAATGCATCTAAATTTGTTTTGTGAAGTTAGGTGGTGCTCCTAAATATGTTCTTGTAAATTTAGGAGGGGAGGTTTTAAACTTTTTTTTAATGCACCACCTAATACGGTTTTGAACTTTAATTTAACCTCCTAATTAAGTTTTAAATAAATTAGGAGCACTACCTAATTTAATTAATTATTATTATGAGCAATTTAATGGAGAAAGTTTGATAAAAATGGATGTCAAACTCTGAAACTTGGAGAAAGTTCCTCCATCTTTATCACTTTATCTGATTCAGGTTGACCTTCAAGTGGATCTCCCTATTTAGTAGTAACATTTTAGTATGTTCAGAATGGATATCCATAATTTTAAATTTCATAAACATTTCTAGAAACTGGAAGCAAGATGGAATCTATGAATGATGCAATGAAGAGAATTTAATCTCAAGATTTAATAGGAAAATTCAGAAGTAAAGAAGATCTTTACAGATACTTGGTATAGCAAGGTAAGTTTTTACTTATAACTAACTTATTAACTATAGTTGGATTGTTCTTGCCAACACAGGAGGGAACAAAAATATCATTCTTAAAAGCATTGCTAAGTGAAGAGAAAAAAGCTTTTAAGTCTAATGAAATCAGAATGATCGAGATACCTAACTACACTGAAATTTCAGTAACAAACCTCTATGATGATGTTATGAGTGATCCAGATGTTGCTCTCTACATTCCTTTCAAAGCTGCAACTCTCTAATAAGTTTCCAGAGAGAAACTTCTTCTTTGGCGTCCTTGGAACTCTGAAACCTGAATACTTAAATGAAGTAATTTAAGAGGCTCACAAGAAACGCTATAGCATCTCTCCTGATGAAAAAGAAAAGCAGGGAATTAAAATCAGCGACACCTAGCTCTAAGAACTGCAGAAGCATCCATTCATCTCTAGTAAGCTTAGTCTTCTAACTTTATAGAAAAACCTGGTACTGCTATTTACTTTGATGAAAGAGCGCAGCAAATTAAACAGAGAGAGAGAAAGTCTCAAGTAAAGCATGAATTGAGTAAGAGACTCTGCAAAGATTTTTAAAAGCCAGTCGATTTGAAAATAGATGCAGGAGCTTGTACTAAGAAAAGAAACATGAGTCCAAGCAAGCCTTAAGAAGAAGAAAAGAAAGAGAAGCCAAATCCCTTTACGGGCAAATTTAATATGTGAACTTATTCATTCGTTTAAATCTAATACTATATTTATAAACACAAAATCTCCCTTCTCTTGCGCATACTTTAGCTTTATCATTGCTGACTCTCTTAGCAGCACTCTTAATAAAATCTCCTGTATCTATCTTCAAGTCGTGCATCAAGTGATAGAGCAGCAATTTCTTATAATGACCTTTCAATAACCCCCAAAATAATTCAATTCGATTGAACTAAGGGCTGTAAGGAACATTAAATACAGGTATTATATTTAGCATTTCATATTCCTTCCTTGAATCTTTAATTTTATGAGATTATAAGTTATCAACGAATAGAATAATCTCTTAGTCCGCGTACATATCTCTGAGTTATTGCAAGAACTTTATATATTATTCAGTCTTTATAGAACAAGGGTGAATAACATAAGTCTCGAGGCCACTATCTTCACTTATTCCACCAAGAATAGCATGAGTTTATATCTTAACTTTTTAGTCATAAACTTCTATATTACTATACCTCTTGTACCAAGACCTTGATATAAAGGTATTGAATGTAAATACTGCTTCATCAGCGTGTATGAACTTTTTATTATGCTCTTAAGACCTCTGCATTTAATTGAATATATAATATAAATTAGTCTTATAAAATGGAACATTAAAGTCAATCACTCTCTTAATGCGATTGACTGTCTTGTAAGATATTCCGTTCTTTTTATATATGTTCGCTATAGATTAAGCAGAGATATGAAGCTCAGGAAATTGGCGATGAAACATCACAGCCCTCTAGGCCAGAGAGAAGTGAGCCCAGTATTTAAGAGTCTTATCATTAATAAGATATTCAATATGATGCTGCTAAATTTTTAGAGGTCTCTTAGGCTTAGAATTAAGATTCTATCTCTTTAAATTCAATGCTAATAGACAGTGAGACCTCAGAGTTGCAGGAGATTTATGGAAGAGCCTTGCTATAGATGTGTAATTAAGAATAGGCTTGAGTTGATCACTATAATCATTACATCCATATCGTAACTTAAACAATAAATCTATATAGTCACTGTCATAAACTGACCCCAAACCTCGCATAAACTCACTTAAATTACTAATATTTAAACTTTAAACCCCTACTAAAACCCTAATAACGTATGCACTAATAGTCTACTTTTATCAATCAAAAACTCAATCAAACTACTGAAAGGGTTTTGGGGTTTTGAAATCCAAATATTTTTAATGCTTGAATTAAAATATTGTGTACGAGTCTCTAATTATTTCATGCACATTTTCCTTCTTATTTTATAATGACTTTTACAATTTTTTTTTTTCTTTGGACGTTCAAGGATTAGAGAACAAATATTATTGTTTTATTGCAGAGCTCAATTTTTTTAGTGGAAATATAAGTTCAAACTCTCTCATACAAATGCCAAATATTTTTTATGCTTGAATTAAAATATTTTGTATGAGACTCCATCTATTTTATGCACAATTCTTATTTATTTTATTAATGACTTTTATAAATTTCAAATCTTTGGACATTCAAGGATTGGAGGACAAATATTATTGTAGTCTTGCAGAGCACAATTAAATTAGTGGAAATAATAACTCATATAATTGCCAGCCTTGACAAATTATTTATGCATGTTTCATTAGCTTTATAATAGATTTGTTATACCATTCAGGTGTGGTCATACGATAATATAATTATGAAAATGAGATTACTTGAGCCTTAAATTGCTAGAATCATGTTATTAGTCTATATGTATGATGTTGAAACTCGTGACCTTAGACTAAAGAACTCTGCTTCAAACTCTAGAGCTCTTAGCTCAGCTTCCCTTTCAATATAGATGACTTCTAGTTTCTAGATGGACCCAAAGTTGAGCTATTATTATCCTGTTCCAAGAGAAACTGCCTTAAGATTTAAGTTAGTCGCCATGTTTAAATTCAAATTTAAATTTCTATTATTAAGCTCTAATAATCTACCTGGTTTTAGTAACTCTGCTAAGGAGTTGATACTGCAAAAGTAATGGTTGTTTTTCAGGTGATAGAGATAATATTTATGCTTAATTTATAACTATAATTTTTCTAATTGTATCCTTAATAATTTTGATTAATGGTACCAATTAGGTTTTGAAACATTTTGGAACTTTTTCATTAAAACCTCATTAGATTAAAACTAGGTACTAATTAAGTTTTGGTTCAATTAAATTGGGACCAATTAAATTTAAACGGATTTAGTACCGGTACTAATTAAATTTTAACAAATTTAGTACTAATTTAATGGAACTAAAATTTAAAAATGGAGCTCCATCTCTGCAGTTTGTTACAGCTTCTGTCAGCTTTCTCCACGTATCCTTACCAGGTTGACCTCCTATAAGATGCCCATATTTAATACTAAGATTTTTAACATCAGGATCCAGAACTCTTTATATTATAATTTGAAATTCAATAAGAAGAGAAGGAAAAAGGATGGAATCTATAAGTACTGCAATGAAGAGGATTGAAGATTAAGAATTGATCTCAAGATTTAGAAGAATGGAAGATCTTAATCGTTACCTATCTCAACATGGTAAGTATATGACATATACTTTATCAACTACTATAGAGGGTTTATTCCTTCCAACGATGGAAGGCACCAAAATTTCATTCTTAAAGCTATACTCTGTGATGAGATGAAAGCCTTCAAAAACAATGAAATAAAGTTGATTGATATACCAAACTACCCAGAGATTTCAGTCACAAATTTTTACGATGATGCATTGAATGATGAAGAGCTAGTAGTTTATCTTCCTACTAAGAAACAACTCTCTAACAAGCTTCCAGAAAGGAGCTTCTTCTTTGGTGTTCTTGGCACTTTAAGAGAGAGTTATCTCAGAGAGATCATTGAAGAAGCTCACAAAAAACGCTACTCTATTTCTCCTGAAGATTAAAAGAAGCAAGGCATACTAATAAGCGAGACCTGGCTCGCGGAGCTTAAGAAGCATCCCTTCCTCTCTAGCAAGCTTTGATTTATAACTTTGTAGGAAAACCTTAGACTGGTATATTCCTAATGAAAGAACATGCAAAGGTTCACAGAGAGGGAAAGTCATAGACTATTCATGAAATCAGCAAGAGACTTTATAAGGATATTTAAAAGCCAGAAGATATGAACATTGATGCAGGAGATAACAGTAAGAGAAGAAAGATGGGCCCAAGCAAGACATAAGAAGAGGAGAAGAAAGAGAAGCCAAATCCCTTTATGGGTTAGTTTAATATGTGAACTTATTCATTCATTTTAAATCTAAAACTTATTTATAAACATTCATTCTTCCTTCTCTCGAAAAAGACTGTTGTCTTATCTATGCTCACTCTCTTGCAGCTACTCTTAAACAAGTCTACTGTATCTATAGGCAAGTCATGCATTAGGTGATACAGCAGCAGCTTCTTGTAGCGGGTCTTGATTTAAATCCAATAGAATTTGATTCAATTAAACTGTGGACTATAGGGAACGTTATATACAGGAGTTATGTTTAACTCCTCATAATCTTTCTTTGACTCCTTAGTCTTATGAACTGAAAGGTTGTCAACAAACAAGATGATCTCTTGATCTTTGTATTTATCTCTCAGATTATTTAAGAACTATATATACTACTCTCGCTTAATAGAGCGAGGGTGACTGACATAACTTTCTAAGCCTGAATCTTAGCTAATACCAGCTAAAATTGTATGGGTGACGACCTTCACTTTTTAGTCATAAACTTCTAAGTTATCATACTTCTTGTACCAAGACTTATTAATAAAGGTATTGAATGTGAACACTGCTTCATCAGCATATATGAATTTGATGTTATTAGTTATAGCTCTCTGCATTTAATCATATATATAGTTTAAATTATTACTATAAAATGGCAATGTATAGTCAATCACTCTCTTCACTCTGTTGACAGTCTTTAAAGTAATACCATTTCTTCTATAAATATTGGCTATAGTCTAAGGAGAGATACGCATATCAGGAAACCTGCGATGAAACATTACAGCTCGCTAGTCAAGAGGAAAGTGAGCCCAATACTTTAAAGTTTTAGAGTCACAGAGGTAGTTAATATGTGTCTGAGTGAACTTTTATTTTCTTGCTGGATGTTTTTTTTGTACCAGAATTAATTTGCTAAGAAGCTAACATGTAGTGATACCTAACAAGTGAGACACTCATATGTTACAGCTTTGCTATGGCTGCATAAATTAGCACTGGTTTGACTTAGTCTATATTAATATTGTAGAAATACATTTGAATTTGGAAAATTAATTAAAATTAAAATAAAAATAAATCAAAATCGTGGCAGTTAAAGTTGGCCAAATTAAACGATCTAGGGCTCATTCGAGAGAGAATTTAAAATTAGCTGTTTACTATTGGCGGTACTATTTTATCGCATACTTAAGCGAGATAACTTGACTTTAATTAAACTCATCTAAATTCATTTAATTATACCCTCCAATTAAATTTAAGTTATCTCTGTTTGAGGATGCGATAAAATAGTACCGCCTATAGTAAAATCCAGCTAATTTTGAATTCTCTCTCGAATGAGCCCTAGATCGTTTAATTTAGTCAACTTTAACTGCCACGATTTTGATTTATATTTATTTTAATTATAATTAAAAATTTTCCTAATTCAAATGTATTTCTACAATACTTGCACCATACCTAAGCTTAAGCAATAAATTTAAATATTACTCATCATAAATAGACCCTAAATTTTGCTAATTTCTATTTCTCATTTTGCAAATTGGCCTAATTTCTCTACTAACCCCAATAAGACCATAAATATACCCTAAAAATCAAAGCACTTATAAACCTCACTAAAGGGTTTTGGGGTTTTGATTGTACAGGTTTATGCTTTAATGGCTTGGCTACAAAATGAAATACTTTAAGATTTATCGGTACAATGATTTACTTAATAAATATTGTTATAGAATTGTTTTAACTTAAGTTGATATAGATAATTATTTTAAGTTTAATATAGCATCATATTTTATTTTTTTTTTCAACCATATTTTTTATCTAGAATACAATGATAAGAGTTAGCAATTTTTTTTAAGTTTATTTACGTTAATCGAAGATTTATTAATTGCATTTTTTGTTTTATTAATTGAAATTGATGCATCACTTTTTGCTTTAAGATCCTAGCATTTTACATGTCAAATGAATATTTAATAGCAATTTATTCTGAAATTATGGACATCGTGAAAGCTTATTGATCTTTATATGACAATATTTTCAAAACATTGTAGATATGACTCTATTTAATAGTTAAAATTAAGAAACTTAATTTATTTATAATTTTACTGTTTATCACACATAATACTTGTTTAATTTAAACAAATTCTACAACCTATTTTTATTTAAGCCAGAGTTATATAATTATATTTAAAAATAATTAGAAAATTGCTGATTTAATGAACGTGCCATGTTCAAAAAAATAAGATAAAACTTGGATTAAAAAACGAATATCAAAAAATTTAACTATGTTTTATCACTTGAGTTATAAATACAGAACCTTTAATTAGTAAAATTAGCATATTAATATGATACTCATCACTATCAATATGAAAATGACTAATAGTAATTAATATGGTTATAATGACTATAAAGATAATGACATTGAAGGTGAGAAGATCAAGATTTTTTATGGTAACTTTTCTAATTCCTTTAATCAGCAAGTCCTTCAGCTCACCTTATATTACTCCTTTGCTTATTAAATTCAATTGTATAAAGGTTTGTTAGGTGGCCAATAGAACCTGGAATTTTTTTTAACAAAATTGGATGCTTTAGACCATTTTTTAGGTCGTAAACTCTACTTTTCTACATTATTTGATTAAATTAGAGCAATGTTAATGGAAATAAGCACAAGCAATAATTTTTCAAATGTTAATACATTTATAAATATATAAATTTTAATTTATAATAATGAGAGAATTTCCTTCTATAACATCTTTGATTTATTTAAATTAAATTAATTTAGAAGCATGGTTTATTTGTTCTTTTAGCAGAATTGTAAAATTCCATCAAAAGGTTTATGATATTTAGCGATCAACTCTATTTTTATAGGTTATTTCTAATAAAAGCGCATATCGATTTAGCTTACTAATTGTTTTTGGTATATCTTTAAAAAATAATATTTCAACAATCAGACAGTTCTAAATTTCTGTCAACTCGTTAGTTAACTTCTAACTCGTTATATAAAACTGAAGTTTTAACTTTTTCACTGCTTTTTTATTGAAAATTAATAGTAACTATATGACATGATCAAGAACATTAGCAGAACAAGTATGTATTATAGCAAGGGTTTAATATAGACATTTTTCATTTTTAAAACTATCAAACAAAGATTTTTCAATCCTAGATATCGTGAAATGATTGAATAATTTTAAAAATACTTTACAAAAATACATATCTAGTCTCTCTTTCTCTAAAATTATATAAAGTTATTCCGAATGAGTGTCTTGTAAATCGTAATATAATATGAAATAAAAATAATAAATCATTAGTTTTTAAATTCAAAAAATAACATGGAATGCTTGAAGTAATTAATATTGTACAGTGATTTCATCAAAAGGTAATGTAATAAAAATTAAAGAATTTAAACAAAAAATATATAAAATAAAATCAATAATAGTTTTTTATATAAAATAAGTTATTTTTCACGTTTTTAGATTTCATTCATTATCTCTCAGGATAATTTAAGTAAATAATTTATTAATTTATAAAAATTGCAACTTAATTGGATGAAATATCATATTGAGCTAATCTTCATAGTCAATTAAAGTTTCTTAAACTATAATTTGCCTCAAATATTATATTTCCAAAACTACAATGGATTATTATCAAAATAGTCAATTAAATTCTTGGTCTCATCTTATTGTAAACCTGATATATTATCATATTTTCATAAGGATAAATGTATTTCAAGCGATAATCATTCTAAACAGTTAATGAAATTTATAAAGCTTCCCATATATATACTTATAGTTGATCTTTCTTAAATTTGATCCAATAGATTCAATTAATACATTTGAAAACTTCTCCTTAACTTTGATTGAACATTTAATCTTCTATTCTTGTTATAAAAAATGTATTGTAAAATATAATGTCTTTCATTATTGTGAGTTTAAACTTATCAGCTAAAAATTGATCAGGTATATGTTATAACAAATATGGAAATTTATTGATTTTATTTTTGCTTAGATCTAACAAAACCAATATTAATATATTAATTTGTAATTATAAATTGGTTAAAGGATTTTACTATAGAATTTAAATATATTCCTTTTTGAAGCAAATATTCAATATTGATTATAATATGTATTAAATTAAGGTAATAGTAAAATCCGATTAATAGATGTAAAGTATTAAATGTCTTCATTTTTGTTCTACTATATTTATGTTTCTTCCTCACTTGTCACTTTAAGTGTATTTCACATTTTTTGTAGATTTTGATGTAAGTTTCGGTGAAGATTATTCATACAAAATTAGTATTTTTTGCTCCCAATTTGTAATAAAAACTTCTTTATTGCAGTTGATTTTAAAATTAATATTATTCATTTAACTGTAAAACTGGAAAGTATTAAGGTTAACCAAACTTTCTCAGACACGTAAGTATTGGCTAATAAAATAGGTTGGAAATTTGGCCGTTTTAATATGAGCTAGTGATAGGTAAACACCCTAATCAAAGAAGTAATGGGAGGATGCTTAAAAACAAATAAAATATTGAAGGATTAGTAAGTATATCAAGAGAAGAACAACAAATTGTGGTTTAATGGCTATATTAATAAAAAATATATCACACTGGACCCATAAGAATAAACGGAATTATAAATATTTGCCATAGATTAACTTAACTTTCAAAGTTATTCATTAATGATGAGCCTGGAGTTATGATACTTTTAAATTGAAATAAACAAATTTGGCTTTGCAATAATAAAGAAAGAAATTGACAAAAATTTAGTAAAATAAGCGAGGAATTTGGACAATATGTGTACCAATAATTGGTACAGAGGTGATAAACTATCACTCCCAATTATAACTAAATGAGAGGACTAAGGTCAGGAGATCATAACACAATTCAAACTAAAACATAAAAACCATAAAAATCAAACAAGATTGTAGATTCGGAGAAATAGAAGAGGATATTACAGAGTTCGAATGATATCTTTCAAAGAATGGGACATGAACTTCATAAAGAAATGAATTTTAAAAAGTGAGATGATAAATCTGTAATGTGCCAAAAAATGCCAAGGCAGGGCAAAAATAAAATGAGAAAGATCTTGGCAAAGAAATGATGAAATTATTATAATGCATCTAATAGAAAAGAGGAGGGAGTTAAAACGGCAAAGAAACTGGAGAAGAAGCAGAATGAGTGATGAATTACATTTATTTCAACAGCAAATAATATTCGAGTTTTGATGACTATTATACTAAACTACCTAAGGGATTTACTAACAATTACAAATTATAATAAAATTATAATCTTAATGTTAATATTGATCCTGTAATATTTATCCTTCTTTAGCAGAGACAGATTATATCTGATAATGATAATTTTAATTAATAGATGTATTTTCTATTGGAGTATAGGTGTTGAGCTACTTATACTAATTTCTAAATATCTTAGTTGTCTATATATAACTTATTTGATTACTTCTCTTAGTAATATTATTATTTTTCGTTAAGGAAGTATTTTTATTTCTTTTAGATTGAATCAAATATATTGAGATTAGCTCTAGAGAAATGTAATAAGAGCAGCTCCTGTGCTATTTAGTTTTTTAGTTTATGATTGAAAAAAGTCAATTTCTTATTTATAGTTTAGACTGTAATCGTGAAAGTTCTGATTGTTTTTTGAAAGATCACTCTTCTCCTCCTAAGTAGTCAGTCAATTATTGGTTGATCACTAGCTTTATTAATAGATTTATCAAAAGGATTTTAATATTTAACATATTTAAAGAGAATAAATATTTTAAGCATATATCTTATTATTTTATGTAGCATTGCATAATGTAAGCAACATTTTATCAGAATTTGCCTGGAATACTTTCCGTGCTAATTGAGTTTTAACTTGGACAATAAGCATATTTAATTGGTATTTAAGGCAAGAACAACGTTTATTTCCTATTTAATAGGAGAGGTGAGAATTCTATGGTCAAGAAATGAAGTAATCATTAAGCTGATTAAATGAGTTTTTATTAATATAAAACTAACTTTATTTCTAAAAAATGAGAGATAAAAACATTCTAAATCTCTTCTCTCCAACGATGATAGAAGAAATTTTATATGCAAGCAAATTGTTTAAAATGCCTTTTTACATTCCTGGGTTTTCTTAGTTAGGATAAATATTCGAGTGAAGTATTTCATTGAGGATAGTTATTCTTTTAATAAACAGTTATGCATTGAAATAAATGTTAATTATTATTTTCATATTTCTTCTATGAGTTCATAGTGAAAATAGCTTCTCAATGAAAAATCACTTTAAATTCATTTAATTCCTTGGATATTTTGTTAATTTGGCTGCCATCAAGAAAATTTATATGAAGAAAAGACTGATTAGTTTAACATTGATTCTTTCAGAGCATTTGTCTCTTGAAAAATGGGAAGGGTTAGATTTCTCATTTTTATCAATTACAAAATTAAGGATTACCTATTTGAGTTTCTATCCCTTCTTTGGGTTGATTTAATTTTCTAATGCCTATGTTTCTCCCAAAATTTAAAAAATAAATTACTAAGACTTTGAAGGAGATTTTTTAATTACCAAATGAGATAACTCTTTGGTAAGTTCATATATATTGCTCAAAATATTTGTAGTTTAAATATTATTGTTAAAATAAAACCAAACTTTTGTTTATTTTTCCCGTATACCGTTCAATATTATGGTAAATAGAGAGTTCTTATTATAATAAACCAATTTAACTTTCATAAATACAATTTCATATTCACTGAAGCATGCCTTTTATAATCAATTAAGACAATTTGCTTGTGAATAATTGAAATATTTAATGGTAATTAAGTGAATTTATATTAAAAATTAAGATTTATTATAGAATTAAACTACTACTTAATTCAAAATAAAAGTCTCCCTCTATATATAGTTTATTATTAGTTATGATATTTTAATTGGAATATATAGCCCTTAATCATTAAATGTTCTTAAAATAAATACTTTACTCTAATAGTTCATTAAATTAGTTAAGTTTTATTTGAAGCAACATCCTTAGCCTAATTTTCTACTCTATCATCATCATCTTAGACGCAATTGTCACCATCACCTTCAAAGACATCATTGTCATATTCATCATTCTCATAATTATTATCTTTTTTGTTTTATATATTTTTTATTATGATCTCATATTAATTATTCAAGAAGCTCGTGACGATTAGTCATAAATAACTATTGAATTATTTAGTCGTATATATATATATATATATATATATATATTAATTGAATTTATAAATTATTATTGTTTACCATTCATTAACTAAGCAAATGATTTGTCAGGATATTGATTTTTTAAAAAATATATTTACTTAATAATTATTTAATAACTTAATCACATTTTAATAGATTTTGGAACTTATTTAAATTCAAATTTCTCTTTATATCTTTCTATATTGCCATTTAACTCAATAAAAATTATCTGAAATTCAATTTTTCTGACATCTCTTACTCTTTGTTGAATCATAAATTAAACTCATAGATCAGTTAGTTTGCTTATATTATCCTTTGAAAGCAGAAATTACTCATTTGAGCTTTCACCTCCTTTAAGGAACTCAGACTAAAAGGCTATTTATTTATTTATTATTAATTATTATTTTACAGATTATTTTTTATTTCTCCTATTCATGACAGCAATACTCACAGAAGCTAGCTCCTCAAATACAGTTTCATAGTCTCTGTAATCTCCTCATCTTTAGGCATTTCCACTTAACCATTCTCATTTCTATTCGTAAAGAGTTCAATAGTTGTATCTGTCCAAGCTCAGTTAGTTGATTGCATATGAGAATTGCTTTGAAAAGCAGCTATTACTTTCTCTGACTAGTATTTAGACATGATATCTATATTTATAGATTCATTCTGCTTATCAAATAATAAATAGTTATTAATTATTTGTGTTTAAATCTTGAATGCTTTTTTTTGAAAATTTTTCTCAAAGGAATATGACTCATCAAGCATTAAAGCATCAAGAAGTGGTTCCTTTGCTACCACTAGTGTTAATTTCTTTCTCTTTGCAGATAGATCTGAAGTAACGCTTTAATCATAACTAATTAAATGTTGTTAAGTAATTAGTATCTATTACTGCTAGTCGTATAAATATAGATGGTTTACAATTAAATGCTTTAAATGTTAATTAACAACTAATCCAAAGCATTAAATATCATCTTGATCTTAGACATATTAGTTCTTTCCACGCATACTATCAATAGAGTAAAAAGAATTCAAGGAAGCCTAAACTAAATCAGAGAAAACCCTCTATTGATTGAGTTTAATCTTCTTCCAATTATTTTAACTGTAATCAAAAATAATAGCAGTCATTCGATTATATATTTTAGCTTAAATCTCTTCTCCCTTGACAATCTAATATTATGAGAACACTATGCTCCTTAATTTACAATTAAGAATCATATATCAATCAATTACATCTTCCTCATTTCCTCTTTACTCGTTAAAGTTTTTGAATTCTTTTGACTATGATTTATAGTATTAAAAATATCATTCTTATTTTCTTATCAATTTGAAGCAAAAATTCTCTGAAATTAATTCTATATTAGCCATCCCAAAGTCAAATGAGCTGATTTGCTGAAAATTTGACAATTCCAAAGTGTTTAAAAAATATTCTTAATTCTATTCCTTTGTCTTGAATGTAAATCTAAATTATTCAAAATCCTACTATTAGAAAATCATTTATTATTTATTGTTTTTTCAGTGATTTCTGCAGTATTTTTTCTAAATTAATTGTTTCCTTTTAAATTTCAACTTGAATCTTATCATTCTTATCATCATCACTTATTATCATCATAACCAAGTAAATTAGTTGATTTGTATTTGTTTCTTCATGTTAAAAGATAAGTTAAAATAATCTAAAAATTAGTGAAAAAGAAATAAAATGCAAAACAAACCCCATTTGCTAAATATATATATATGAGAGATAATCTATTTATTCAAGGGCTTCATAACTAAATTAGGCAACTTAACTTGTAGATTTTATGAGTAAAGCAGGGTGCGTGTGAGTGAAGCCATAAAGACTATTAACAAGAGAGATACACTATTATTCCATCTATTGGGGAGCTATCATGTTTTGACTGCAAGCCCTCGTGAGATCATTGGCAAAGCTTTCCTTCATTTTTGCTTGCATGGCACATTCAGCTTGGTGACTTTATTCTTGATCGTGGCTCTTCTACACAAGTCATTTCCTGCACTTAAGCTTTTCGATGTCAGAATGTTGACACTTTTGTCAGAATGTTGACAGGTATGTTGATCTTCAAAAAAGGATTCTTAAAGATGAAGTTATTAAGAGCCCCACTACTTTCTCAGCGGTAAGGTATAGTGCAGTCACAGAATCAGCTTCGTGGCCTCTATTTGCCCTCTAGACTATAAAAGAAGTTCAATAGGATTCCTAAGAGTATGATCAAAATATTTTTACATTGGGAATTCAGGCAATTTTGGAATATTGGTTTTACAAGGGAAGTAAGGGACGAACTTTCGAATGGGGAGCGGCCAATGGTACCATGCGATTCACAATGCATATACGCAGGGAGATGGAGTCTCCGACTCAGACATCTTTCCCAGGAGCAGAGATAGTCGAAGATCTTTATTTTCCTTGCCACTCAATGAAGATTAGCCAGGCGCCTTTCGCACATTTCCTGATCTCTGACTGCGATTACACTCTATTATAGCAGGCAAGCCTACGAATTCATCTATACCGCTTACTCTTTCTTCTAATACCAAGTTCTTTTTCCCCATGCTTGCAGAATGGTTGCCATGGGGGATTCCTATTCGTGTGGCCAGACATTCGGCAATAGTTTGCCACTTTCCATTAGACAGACTAGGGATTCCTGAGGCTCTCTCAAGCCAGCTCTATGCCATTTTTAATCTCAACAAATGAGGTTCTCATCTACTCTGACATTTATTCACTCGTATTTGACTACTTCACGCCTATTGAACTCGGCTCTGGCGCTAAGGGGATCGAGCAAATCAAGCCTTTGGGTTCTTCATGCTCTCTGGGTTCTATCATTATCACTCCACATATCCATGCTTCTTTGATGACAGTCTCTTTTCTACTACTGTTGCTTCATCATTCTTTTAAGACTCCCAATGCTTTAAAGACTGCCTTAAATAGGCTAACATCAACCTCCCAACTGCCGAAGGAATTGCAAACATTGTCGGTCTTGCAAGAGATGGTTACCTGGTCATTGGGCCCAACAAAGCCATTGATGCTCTATGGCACTCTTGCCATATTGAAGCTTGTAATGGTGTAAACAGTTAATGGCAAGTATGTCTATGCCTCCAACCTCCTCTCGCCATACACTGCTGCCTGTTGGGAAACTTTACTGCTAGCCTTGGCTGGATGGAGGTGGTACTGAGTTGGCCCGGTCTGGATGTGTAGCTAGAGTGGTCACCATTTATAGCGGTTTTGATTAAACTTTTATTCAGACAATAATATTAAAATAGATCACTTTAAATTTTGGTTTCTTTTAGTTTTGAGATTAAGGCCCTCTATGCTTGTATAATTAGTTATATTAAAAACTCTTGCTAATAATTAAAAAGCAATCAAATAATCTAAAATAGTAGAAATATTTAATTAATTTACATTTGAATTTAAAATAAGCAACCATCCTATTCACTCACAAATTATACTTTTATTTGTTATTACAAAATTTTTACAACAATATTGACTACAATTTGATAAAATTGATTATCATTGTACTTTTATGATTTTTTAAGTTCTCTTTATGCTATTTTAAAGAAAAAACTGTGATCTTGAGAATAGCCATTAAATTCTATTTTTCTTTGCTTATTCATCTTCTTTCATAATTTCAAAATTATTTGCTTAATTTAATCAATTTTTATCATTTACTAGCAATTTGCCTGTATTTAAAATGATTACTTTAAGGGCTCTGTCAATTATTTGTATTTTCTAAATATATCTACATTCTAATAGTTTTAGGAATAAAATAATTACTCTGAAGTTTTATGCAAAGGATTTTAGTTATCTAAGTTTAAATGCACAGTGCATAGATTAATTTTACTGATTCAATGTTTTCACACATATAAAAGCAGAATACAAACAATAATAGTCCTTTATCCTATATTTATCCTCCTGCTATTAAGAATATCACTGCAAGATCATTTGTATAAGGAAAATATTTTTTAATTTATTATTTTTGCTAAATAGCAAGTGTTTTCAGCAGTTTTTTTGTCCCATTTGAGAATTTAAGAGCTCGACGAGATTTTACAGTTTTAATTTTTACTTATACTTTGAATTTATCAACCTATTCCCTCAGTTCTTTTTATTCCTTAAATAAATACAATTACAAGAATAATGATAGATTGATCTTCGTATAATGGACTGAAATATAAAGCTACATCCAGTTTACTGTGCTATATGGCTATGAGAAAAATATTTAATTTTGTCTTGATATTTTAATATTGCTTATTTTTTCTTTTATTTCAAAGATATAATCTATTAATTTAAATTAAAAATTGTAAACTTGATACTTATTTATATTTAAATAAATCCTAATTAATATTCAATACTTTAATAACTTATTTAAAAGGTAATTATTCATAAACTTTATTTTTAAATATGCTAACCTGTTTTTATATTGAAATTCATTTTATTTTATTTCTAAAACTATATTTGCTTTTGTCATATAAGCTTGATTTATAAGATATATTTTAAACTTATTAATGTCTAGCTACTCTTTAATTAGAGCTTCCAAGATTTTCAACTAGAAAAGGTGTTGAAAACGAGCAAGATATGCATTAATTTAAAGTGATAACGTACTCCCTTTTCTAAGTTAATCTCCTTACTACTATTTGCTAAATCATTCTCTGAATTAATTTTGACTTAGATTTTTTATACCAATTTTTCCCCTAGGAATTTTTCCTTTTAAAAATCTTTAATTTTATATAGAAGAAATGCAGGATTTATGAAGGTTTTCATTATTAAATAAGGCATCTTAGCATAGAGGTAGATAGATATTGCCTTTTAATTTCTAAGTTTTTTTTTATATATTTGTGTATTTGATAATTCTATAATGGATAAATACTCCTGATTATTTAATTATAGAACTAAAAAATCTCAATATTTAATATGCAACCATCACTCTTACAAATATTACTCCGAATCATTTGATAAAGCTTGAAAATGTCGCTTTTTATCACAGGAATTTAGAATATTATAAAAATCTAAAGATGCATGATTATAATACTTGGTACATGTTAGAAGTATTATAAAGTATCTTTTAATCCAAAAATGAAAAAGCAAGCGGGGGGGGCCATATCTGAACCAAAGAAATAATACTCGAACCAAAGATATTTTTAAATAGTTTCAAAGTATTGGCGCACTAGCTCCGAGTCATAAAAATGTCATAAAACACGAAAAAATTATTTTCAAGTACGAGAGACATCTCCATAGTATTTAAAAAAAATAAACTGAGCCTCAGATTTCATCATAAAATTACTAATTTTTCATTTTTTTTTCCTTCTCAATTTATACAATTTTAAACTGTATAACTTACTCAAATTCTTGCTAATAAGTTACTTAAACATATAAAAATATTCTTGAATATTAAATTATAAATTTAATATTCAAGAATATTTTTATATGTTTAAGTAACTTATTAGCAAGAATTTGAGTAAGTTATACAGTTTAAAATTGTATAAATTGAGAAGGAAAAAAAAATGAAAAATTAGTAATTTTATGATGAAATCTGAGGCTCAGTTTATTTTTTTTAAATACTATGGAGATGTCTCTCGTACTTGAAAATAATTTTTTCGTGTTTTATGACATTTTTATGACTCGGAGCTAGTGCGCCAATACTTTGAAACTATTTAAAAATATCTTTGGTTCGAGTATTATTTCTTTGGTTCAGATATGGCCCCCCCCCCGAAAAAGCTGTAAAAATTATCAATTGATTATTTGTGAATTAAAACTTGAATTATATTGATATTTTGATTTACAAAATATTTGACTTTGACTTAATCATTAATGATTTGAGACTCAGATTGTGGTAAATTTTAAGGTAATAAGATTATATTATTATCTTCATTAATTAATATATTTATATTTAGGAAAAGATTATTCTTACATATTCTAACTTTCATATATCTATTTCTGCTTAATAATTAGCTCTTAATCTATTAAGAAAAATAAAATAAAAAATTTTGCAAATCAGAGATAGCTGGATCCTTTATCAAATAAATAATTGATTTCTGAATAACAATAATCAATAATTCTTATTCTCTATTTTTAAATAAAACTCTATTTTTTGTCACTATTTTAAATCCATTGAGCGCTTTTTCATATAATAAAGACCTATAATTAGATAAATGATATGAGTCAGAAATGTTCTAAGTTTAATCTATTTAATTGAATGCAAATTAGGACTAAGGAACTTCAATTCAATATAATTATTTAATTATTTTAAATTCTAAATTTCCTTAATTTAATTTTGATAGTCAATTTATAATTATTTCAGCAATGTCCAATAGTTCAAAGTAAAAGTACAGGTTGAATTGAATTTTAATAAGTCAATTTTAGTTGATCACAACTTCTTGATCACAAATGATTTCAAGATTTTATGATTGTTAATCACAATATTTATTGTTAAAGTGCGGATTATGTAACAATATTTTTAAAATTCATCAATTATAGCTTGGCGTCATTGTGAGGATTCCAAGTGCGATAATTAATTTATCATTAAAAATATTATTATTCCCATTGTTTGAACAAGACATATTGTTCGCCTCGGACAATTTTTCGATGAATGCATTAGAGCTTTTTGTTTCTAATCTCACTCTAAATTATCCTAATTATCTTAGTAATTAATTTTAAAAATTAAAATAATTATAATAATGTTAAGCTTATTTTCTTATATTTTATTTGGCATAAACATTAATTACTTTTAATAAGTAATAATGACATTTTTAATATAATGTTATTCCATAAATTATGCAAAATAATATAAACTCAATCATTTTTATTTTTGGCAAATAATTAAGCAATTTTACATTAAAAATATGAAATAACTTTATCTCTTATATTAATAAATTTTAATTAATTCATCAAATTTTAAATTTAATTGACATTTGAACTTGTGTAAAGAGGCTTAAATTTAAGAAAAAATACGAAAAATTAGCTAAAATAGTAAAAATAAACATCTCGATATATAGCCTATTAAAGGCAGAAAATAAAAATTATGGAAAGAAATTTAAAATCTTAAATTTATCTTGCAAAATCGAGTCTTTCATTACAAAACTCTAAAAAAAAATCAAAACCTTAATGATAATTCTATATAATATATGTATATAAAAGCAATATGTGTGGTGTGATGAAGGACCTCATATCATCCATCACATGGTGAAATTAAAATTTTTAGGTATTTAAAACCAAGGAATTCAAATTGAATAGGAAAGTGACTCAAATGACCACTCCTTGAGGTAGTGTTATGTGACCACCAAGTAAAAATGTAATAACTATCTGGCTGGCTTAGGCTCCAGTGTTAATTTCCAATAAGCTTTAAATAATAATGTGACCACCACCTTATAAAAAATAATCATGAAAACTTGATCTCTTACAAATGGCTGAAATCCAACTCATCACATTCTTATTTCTAAGGAATCCAAAGATAATGGTATTATAGAGGAGTGTTAAAAACAAAGATCTTTGCGCAACCAGCCATATTAAATAAATACAGAATAAGATTGACTCAATGGAAGTGATAGTCACAAAAATAGGCCCTTGTCCAAAATGAAAATTTTTTTCAAAAATTTAAAGTGCGAGATTGTTATGATCTAGATTATATGAGCAAGGCTACAAAATGCAATACTTTTAGGGAGCCGAAATTATGTAGAAGCTCATATAATGGGCAGCCTTGACAAATTATCTATGCATGATTCATTAGCATTTTAATAGATTTGTCTTATCATGCAGGCATGGTCAAACAATATTTATATTAAGTAGACGAAATTTCTTGGTCTTAAATAGCTAGAATCATGTTTATAGTCAATATGTATAATAAGGTCACTCATGACCTCATACTATTGTGCTATTTTATATAATTTAAGTATGAATTTATAATGGTTAATATAAGGAAATTATATAAAAGCAAGTTAAATGTGAATCAAATATATAAAATAAAATTAATAATAATAATAATTTGAAAAGAATTGTAAATAAAATAGTTAAAGTCTCATACACAATATTTTAATTCAAGCATAAAAAATATTTGGCATTTGAATAGAGATGTTGAATTCTTATTACCACTAATTAAATTGTGCTCAGCAATACTACAATTAAATTAATCCTCCAATTCTTGAACGTCATAAGAAATCAAATTTTTGAAAGTCATTGCTTAAAAAAATAAGAATTATGCATAAAATAGTATGAGTTTCATAGAAAATATTTTAATTTAAGAATAAAAAATATTTGGCATTTGTATGAGAAAGTTTAAATACTGATTCCCACAAATAAAATTGCGCTTTGCAATCCTAAGAAAAAAATATTTCTCAAATCCTTGAATTTTAAAAGAAAGGAAATTTGTAAAAGTTTTTTACGAAAAAAAAGAATTTTGCATTAAATATATAGAGTCTAATACTTAATATATTTTATACTCTTTTATTTCGACTTTAACATGAATGAGTAAAATCTGTTGAGGTCTATAATATTTGAAGTCGCTGAAAAACATAGTATTTAAAATTCGACATTTGGGCATACGCATCGTGGTTAATTGATTTAAGAAGTTACATTGAGATATAGTTCACATTTTAAGTTATTAGAGACTGCTCTTGTATACTAATTTATTTTGACTTAAACATGAATGAAAATAATCTGTCGAGGTCCATAATATTTGAAGTCTCTGGGAAACATAGCCTTTTCTATTTATTATTGATAAAGTAGAATTGAATCGGGGAAATTGAAAAATAAATATATAACGATAAATATATGAATAAGTAACTGCCACTAATTACAGTAGCTCCTTGATCAAATTTGTGAGTAAGTACTTACCGTTATGTTCCTGATGTCTCGACTTTGGTTTTCAATGTTTGACTTTGATTTTTTTTCTAAATTAGTCATTTGACCTGATTTGACCTGGAGTAATTTTCATTTATAGAGGAAAATACACGCATTTGACTATTTGACCTATTTGACCTCGGATTTTTGGTCAACTAATTAGGATACTATTATAATTAATTTTAATACTAATTTAATTATTTAAAAAAAAACATTTGACCCATTTGACCTACTTGACCTGGGTTATTTATGGTCAAGTGATAGTGTTAAAAGTGATATGTAATATATTAATGTCTATTATTATTAAAAACATCAGAAGCAGTAATGGCGCTGGAATTGCTAATGCAGAGAGTGCCGGTGCTGTCATACCAGCTCTATCAGTGCAGTGGGTGAATGGAGCCATAAGGTCGGTGCTGCTAATGGTAGAGGCTGTAGCAATCATATTTCTCAATTAACCAATAGAAAGAGCACCTGACTAAGCATTGGAATGGCGACATCGTTTAATTTCATGAGAGAGATAGGCATCATCAGTGTCAAGGTAGGGATTTTGCATGAAATCAAGATCTTGTTGAAGACTACCGGCAGTAAAGATATGAGCGCGGAAAGAAGAACCATTAGCAGCACCGACCTTATGGCTCCATTCACCCACTGCACTGATAGAGCTGGTATGACAGCACCGGCACTCTCTGCATTAGCAATTCCAGCGCCATTACTGCTTCTGATGTTTTTAATAATAATAGACATTAATATATTACATATCACTTTTAACACTATCACTTGACCATAAATAACCCAGGTCAAGTAGGTCAAATGGGTCAAATGTTTTTTTTTAAATAATTAAATTAGTATTAAAATTAATTATAATAGTATCCTAATTAGTTGACCAAAAATCCGAGGTCAAATAGGTCAAATAGTCAAATGCGTGTATTTTCCTCTATAAATGAAAATTACTCCAGGTCAAATCAGGTCAAATGACTAATTTAGAAAAAAAATCAAAGTCAAACATTGAAAACCAAAGTCGAGACATCAGGAACATAACGGTAAGTACTTACTCACAAATTTGATCAAGGAGCTACTGTAATTAGTGGCAGTTACTTATTCATATATTTATCGTTATATATTTATTTTTCAATTTCCCCGATTCAATTCTACTTTAGCAATATTTATGCATTGGCATTGTGCTTTATTGATATAAGAAGTTTCTTTGAGATTTTGTTAACATTTTAAGTTTTATGGGACTGCTCTTGCATACTCTTTTATTTTGACTTTAACATTAATCCATATCATCTGTCGAGGTCTATAATATTGAAGTCGCTGGGAAACATAGCTTTTTCAATTCGAGTTTGGTGCATAAAGATCGTCCTATATTGTTTTAAGAAGTTTCTATGAGATATTGTTCATATTTTTTAGTATTTAGAGACTGCTATTGTATACACTTTTATTTTTACTTTAACATGAATGAATATAATTTGTTGAGGTCTATTATATTTGAAATCGCTGGGAAGCATAACTTTTTCAATTCGAAATTTGTTCATACGCAACTTCATTTATTCATTTAAGAAATTTCCTTGAGATTAAGTTTACATTTTAAGTTTTTAGAGACTGATCAATCCAAGCATAAAAAATATTTTGCATTTGTATTTAGAGTTTGAACTCTTATTCACACTAATTAAATTGCGCTCTGCAATTCTACAATTAAATTATTTCTCCAATCCTTGAATGTCCTTAGAGTTGAAATTTGTAAAAGTCATTACTTTAATAAATAAGAATAGTGCATAAAATAGTTGGAGTCTAAAAGGCAATATTTTAATTCAAGCATAAAAAATATTTGGCATATGTTTATAGAGTTTGATTTCTTATTCCCACAAATTAAATTGCGCTCTGCAATACTACAATTAAATTATTCCTCCAATTCTTGAACGTTTAAAGAGTTGAAATTTGTAAAAGTCATTGCTAAAAAAAATAAGAATTGTGCATAAAATAGTTGGAGTCTCATACACAATATTTTAATTCAAGCATAAAAATATTTGTCATTTGTTTAGAGAGTTTGATTAATTTTTCCCTCTAATTTAATTGCACTCTGATAAACTACAATAAATTTTGTCCTCCAATCATTTAACGTCAAAAGAGTTGAAATTTGTAAAAGTAATCATAAAAAAAGAAAAGTTATTGTGCATAAAATAGTTGCAGTCTTATACTAAATATTTTAATTCAAGCATAATAAATATTTGGCATCTGAATGAGAGAGTTTGAACTTATATTCCCAATTATTTAATTGCGCTCTGCAATCAAAATCCCAAAACCCCTTCAGTAGTTTGATTGAGCTTTTTTTTGATAAAAATAGACTATTTGTGCATGCTTTATTAGGGTTTTAATAGGAATAATGTAGGGTTTTAATGTTTAAATATTAGTAATTTAATTTAGTATAACAAGCAAGTTTTTAAGATATCTCACAGAAAAATAAGCTTAGTGTCATGCGGCAGTTCTCTAAATTTTATCTTTCTTAGATGATGTTTAATTGTTTCTACTGTTAGTTAATTCTCTTAGCTTGGCTTGATAATAGTTGAGTATGCAAGTTCTCTGAGACCTTTATTTATTTTATGTTTATCGAGATATTGTTTGATTCTCTGCTTAGAATTTCTCTCACCCCTGCAGCTAAAGTAATTGTTTCTTGGCATGTCGCTCTCTATTATTATTGCTGCTAGAGCCCAGATATCCCATGAAGTTTCTCCATCTCTTTAATCCTCTCTCTCTCTGGGAAATATCCAAAAGTACAGTATGCATTTCCTTATGCAGAGGCTTGCACTCTTTGAGCTCTGTTGAAGTCTATAATTGAAACTCTAAGAGGCTGAAAGTTCAACATGATATTCTCTGGCTTTAAGTCTCTATGAAAATAACCTTGTTTTTGAAGCTCTTCAATCCCCTCACCTATCTGCTATACTTTCTAGCTAATTTATCTCTGACATCTATTGCCAGATATAAATTCTCTGTAAGTCATTTCTAATAAAGGAAGCCTGAAGGCTACATGATTTTTACCAAGTAAAATAGCTTCAAGCTAGATGATATGCCTGCACTCATTTAACTTTGCCTTTTAAAGAGCATAATACTCATTAGCAAATTCCATTTGGAACTTGTCATCAGCAAGGAAGTAATTGAAAGGATATATCTTGTAAGCATATTAGTCATCAGTAATTACTCTCTTCTCAACTTTATCTTCAAGAGTAAGGTAGCTTTCTAGGCAAGAATCTAAGTCAATAATTTTTAATATAGGAATCTTCATTGCTTCAATTTTAACCATTATTTTATTGATCTCAGAGACTGGAAAGTTCTTGACTGCTTTCTTCATTTTAACTTACTTCTAGACTATCACTGGGTTTTTTGATCTTCTCTTTTAGAGGAATCTATTCCCTGTAGGTTCATAAATAAAGACAAAACTTTGATTGTGCTTTTTCTTTAAGTGCACTTTGAGGTCTCTTGAATGAGAATATAGCTTATCACAGAACTCACAGACATACTTCCCATCTTTCTTTTAATGCTTTAGATATAACCATGGCATATCGTTGTGTATATCTCTCAAGTGTCTCTTATAAGTTGACTTGTAAGGGATAATTTTATTGCATTCTTTGCAATAATAGTCAACTTTGGCTGATATTTATTAATGCTCTATAGGGAGTTGTTTGACCTCTTCCTCAATTTGCACAGTTTCTTTCTATTATGACCTCCTACTTAACTTATATTTTAATATCAAAGCTAGACTGGTCAAAGTTGTCATAAATAGACTCTCACTGAGTATAAGCGTCTCTGGTCTCTACTTTTCTTGGTTGCTGGAATCATAATTTTTATTGACTTGATCCATGTAATGCCGCTCTTCTTAACAGGTTAGCGCTAATTTAGATTGCTGATATATTTTATTATAATAATGATATAATTCACCTAGGTATACTATAGTAGTCGAGCATAAGACACTCTGGTAGATTCTTTGCTGAGAGGTAAGAAAATTAACTAACCATAAAAGACTCTAAGTTGATATATTTTATGAGAATTTTAAACATTTTAGTAAATTAAATTACTCCTAATGAAGTTTTGTTTCTCTAGGAGGTCCTCCAAATCAAGTTTGAACTTAATATGGAGGTAAAGTTATTAAGCATTTTTTAATTTTATATGCTCCAAATTAAGTTTTAACCTTAAAATTTAACTCCTAATAAAGTTTGAACTTAATTTGGATGACCTCCTAAAATAATTAAACATTATTAGGAGCAATTTAATGGAGATAGATTGATAAAAATGGAAATCAATATGTGAAACTTGGAGCAAGTTTTTAAATGCTTCTCTACATTTCTTTTCAAGGTTGACCTCATGTAGGTCCTCCCTATTTAGTAGTAAGATTTTAATAAACTTAGAATGGATATCCATAATTTTAAATTTCATTAACAATTTCTAGAAAGAGGAAGCAAGATGGAGTCTATGAATGATGCAATGAAAAGAATTTAATCTCAAGATTTAATAGGAAAATTTCGAAGAAAAGGGGACCTCTATAGGTACTTGGTTTAGCAAGGAAAAATTTTAACTAAAACTAATAGATTAACCATAGTTGGATTGTTCTTGCCAACCCAGGAAGGAACTAAAATCTCATTCTTAAAAGCCTTACTGATTGAAAAGAAAAAAGCTTTTAATTCTAATGAAATTAGGATGATAGAGATACCTTACTACCCTGAAACATCAGTGACGAACCTATATGACGATGCTATGAGTGATCAGGACGTAGCTCTCTACCTTCCATCAAAGCTACAGCTCTCAAATAAGTTGCCAGAGAGAAACTTCTTCTTTGGTGTTCTTGGAACTTTGAAACCTGAGTACTAAAATGAAGTTATTTAAGAAGCTCATAAGAAACGCTACAGCATCTCTCCTGAAGAGAAAGAGAAGCAATTTATTAAAATTAGTGATACCTGGCTGTAGGAACTTTAAAAGCATCCTTTGATTTCAAGTAAGCTTAGTCTTCTAACTTTATAGAAAAACCTGGTACTGCTATTTACTTGATGAAAGAGCGCAGCAAATTAAACAGAGAGAGAAAGTCTCAAGTAAAACATGAATTGAGTAAGAGGCTCTTCAAAGATTTATAAAAGCCAGAAGAGATGAACATAGATGCAGGAGCTGGCACTAAGAGAAGAAACATGGGCCCAAGCAAGCCTTAAGAGGAAGAAAAGAAAGAGAAGCCAAATCCCTTTACGGGCAAATTTTATATGTGAACTTATTCATTCGTTTAAATCTAATACTTATTTATAAACTCAAAATCTCCCTTCTCTTGCGCATACTTTAGCTTTATCATCGCTGACTCTCTTAGCAGCACTCTTAATAAAATCGACTGTATCTATCTTTAAATCATGCATCAGATGGTAGAGCAGCAATTTCTTATAATGACCTTTCAATAACCCCCAATATAATTCAATTCAATTGAACTGAGGGCTGTAAGGAACATTAAATACAGGTGTTATATTTAGCCGTTCATATTCCTTCCTTGAGTCTTTAGTTTTATGAACTGACAAGTTATCAACGAATAGAATAATCTCTTAGTCAGCGTACTTATCTCTGAGTTATTGCAAGAACTTAATATATTATTCAGTCTTTATAGAACGAGGGTGAATAACATAAGTCACGTCTAGGCCACTATCTTCACTTATTCCACCAAGAATAGCATGAGTTTACACCTTAACCTTTTAGTTATAAACTTCTATATTACTATACCTCTTGTACCAAGACCTTGATATAAAGGTATTGAATGTAAATACAGCTTCATCAGCGTGTATGAACTTTATATTATGCTCTTAAGACCTCTGCATTTAATCGAATATATAATTTAAATTAGTCTTATAAAATGGAACATTAAAGTCAATCACTCTCTTAATGCGAATGACTGTCTTGTAAGGTATTCCATTCTTTTTATATATGTTAGCTATCGATTAAGCAGATATGTGAAGCTCAGGAAATTGGCGATGAAATATCACAGCACTCAAGGCTATGAGAAATGAGCCCAGTATTTAAGAGTCTTATCATTAATAAGATATTCAATATATTACTGTTAAAATTATAAGGGTCTCTTAGGCTTATGATTAAGTTGCTATCTCTTTAAATTTAATGCTAATAGACAGTGAGACCTAACAGCTGCTGGAGATATATGGAGGAGCCTTGCTATAGACGTATAATTTAGAAAAGGCTTGAGTTATTCACTATATTCATCACATCCATATCGCAACTTAAACAATAAATCTATATACTCACTGTTATTAACTGACCCCAAACCTCGCATATTCTCACTTAAAATACTAATATTTAAACATTAAACCCCTACATAAACCCTATTAAAACCCTAATAAAGTATGCACAAATAGTTTACTTTTATCAATCAAAAACTCAATCAAATTACTGAAAGGGTTTTGGGGTTTTGAATACTAAGAACAAATTATTCCTCCAATTCTTGAATGTCCAAAGAGTTGAAATATATAAAAGTCATTATAAAAAATGAAAAGAATTATGCATAAAATAATTGGAGTCTCATACAAAATATTTTATTTTATGCATAAAAATTATTTGGCATTTATATGATACCCTTCGAACCTTTAATTTGTTCTTATAGTATATAAACATTATCATTCCCATTCTCAATGATTTATTTTTAGATATATAAATCCAATAATTATTATATAATTTCATTAATAAAAATATTTCATTAGAAAAATTAAAAAAAGACAATTTTTATCAAATTTTTGACTTTTAGTTTAGTCCATTTTTCGATTATTTGTACCATAGTGATTCATTTGTATCCATCTCACAGGAATATAGGTATTTTGAGCTCCTCTATTCGATAAAATTTATTATAGAATCTACCAATGCTTTTTTTCCTCTTTGCGTATCAACACTTCGTAATATGACATTTATTGACCACATCCATCTTAGTATAGACATAATCATGGAATGTTATAGTAGGGGTAAAATCATTTTCTTTTCGAATTCTCCACAACTTCTTACCCTCTGTTGTTTAATACCTATTATTTAAATTCATATTTTCAAATTAATTTTAATATACTTTACATTTAATTAGTATATTACAACATATATTATAGTTATGATAAATTTTTAAATTATATGAATTTTAATAATATTTCATATTTAAAAATATGATATTTTTAATATTAATATTTATTTTAAGACATTTATTCATGATTATTGCTAAAATACAAAACAATCGGAAAAATAATAACACAAAATGAAATAACTGTCAAAATTTGTTTAATTGCATATTATATTAGATTTAACTCTGCACAATATTGGAAAAAGGCAATTTTTGTGAATATTACTGATAAAAAATAGTTTGGATTTTAATATAAATTTATATATTTTTTAAACTTTGCTATTTCAAAATTC
The DNA here is from genome assembly GCA_000711775.1 of Oxytricha trifallax. Taxonomy (NCBI): domain Eukaryota; phylum Ciliophora; class Spirotrichea; order Sporadotrichida; family Oxytrichidae; genus Oxytricha; species Oxytricha trifallax. The sequence goes on along the minus strand of ARYC01004473.1, from coordinate 3,137 downwards.
AATTCTTTTTCAACGAAGAGGCTAAATTTAAAGTATTATAAAGAGTTATTAAATATATGATTGTAATATGAAATATTTATTTCAAAATATTGATTTTATCAAGCGCAATTAGCAGCTTCTAAATTTCGTAATTGTAGTTTGTACTTTATTTCATTCAGTAATAATTATTTAAATTGTAAGATTAATACATATTAGTTTGAGCTTGTATCATAACTTACATATTAAAGTTGTAATAAACAGAGAGAAGTGTTCTTAAATAAAGTGGTTTATTCAATGCTTATTTTCTTTTAAACCCATTTTATTTGTTTTAGTTTATTATAATTCTAATACGTTAATTTATGATTATGAACAATTCTTTATTTTCAAAAATTAATGATAGATAATAACAGCCTATTAGTTAGAATTGAAATAAAAATTATTTTTTTTATTAATTCTTTTTCAACATTCAATTTATTAAATTATTTATTTAATTATCCTTGCAAATTCTTTTTGCGTATAATATCTTTTTTTAAGAAATAATATTTCTATTTCATCTTTTTTTTATAATTTATTTTTGCTATATATTTTATGAATAATATTATTTTTTATTTTCGATTATATAATATTATAACTTTGCTAAATATTGAGCATGTTAACTAGTACTGATCTGATGTCATTTACATTGTTGAGGTAAAATGGTTAACCTTAATCGTATTCTATTACTTCTTGATTATCTCTAATCATTGGTTTACAAATCAGGTAAAATTCTTGATGATGAGTTTAAAAAATTATAATAATATTCTAGATTCATCGCCAAAGTTTAAAATGTTGGCGATGAAGCTAACACATATATAACTAAGTTTATTACTAATGTTGTTAAAACATATAAACATCTTTAATTAACTTCTAAATGCTCATTTAATAAAATGTTTAAAATTTGCATTTACAACTGATAAAATATTAAACAATAAGAAAAAATAATAATAGAGAAATAAAAAACTGAAATAAAATTTGTTTACTTATATTTAATTATTACCAATAAAGAGAAAGAAAACCTGTAAATATATTCATTTTGTGAACACTAAAGGCCATTAATATTAGTAATGATTTTTAATTACTTTTTATATTATTAGTTTTTTTAGATTTATCAAACTAATCATTTTTTAATGAAGGTCTCTATGTTAAAGTAAAGTAGATATTTACTATAAGTATTTTGTAATTTTATGAAAAATGGAGAGAAATATGATAATTAATTGTCCGCAATTTATAATAACAACTTTTTGAAATATTTGATTATGCTTAATGTAACTTAGTAAATCCAAAAGATAAACATCAAATTTGAGTATATGTCTTAAAATATATTATGAACACATGCTTACTTTAAAATATAAGGGTCAGCAAGATCTGTTTCTGGATAAGGTTCTATTAACTTTTTGAAAAAAATAAACCCATTTTATTTTAAACTTTTAAATCATAAAACTAATTTGTTAAAGCATGATTTTAAATAATATTTAAATTATAAAAATTCATGATCCTTATTAAAGGGATTAATATTGGAAAAAAGAACAAGCTACTCAATTCAAAGTAAGCTTGTTTATTAATTTTCTCTCTTATATTATCTATAAATCTATTTAGAATTAATAAACAGAAAACTAATATAGAAATATTTTCTATTTAATTATAAGTTTCGATAATTTTTTGATAATAAATTATTCTTACTCTAATCATGGATCAAATTATTTCTAAATAAACTTTTTATAATTCTATATAGAGTTATTATAATTTTATATTTAACTTTGTGAAACCTTAATCAAATGAAATATAAATCAATACTACATAATAAAAATGTTTTCTTTTAAAGGCAAGAGATCATTGAAAAGTTAATTTATTTTTAACCTAATTTACAATAAAATTTTCCTTTAATACCATTTTACTATGTTTAACTTATCATGTTTTTTTATATAATTATTTAGCTAATTTAATTCATTTATTCATATTTAAGTCTAAAATATATATAAAGTGCTTTTTATACAATCTTTTTATTATTAAATTTAGAACACTATGAATTCTAGCTGATTTTTTTAAGGAGGGAATGTTGATGCTTAGAATTGATACTTTTAAAAACTTATTTGACAAGTATTTTGTCAAAAAAATAGATTTTTTATATTTTTCAATATATTAAAAGTTATTCTAATCTCTTTATTTACTTTAATATACTAGAAAATAAATGCTTTTCAAATAAATTTCATTTTTATAATTTCTTAAAATTTAATTCTTAATGATAATATTATTATTAATAGTTCATAAATTTTATAAAATTTAGAATTTCAGAGTTATTCTAGCTATACTATAAGTATGATATGATTAAAACTTTATTAATTTAAAATACATGCGTTAACTCATTCCTACATATTTGTGAGTCCCTATTTATATGTAAAAATCTATAAATTCATAGAATTCTTAACTGATTATGAACGGACCTAGTTTGCTAGTTTTTACAAAATTAAGGAAATGCCAATTGTTATTATGGCCTATATTTATTCACAAATTTATTTGATCTTCATGACTCCTAATCTAATTTACCTTTAGAATTTCAGAGTGATTCCTGAGTCTTAAGACTTACTGCATAATTACTCTATTATTTAATATCAGATTTAAACCTTTGTTCTTTGAAATTTCTTAATTATTGTAAAAAATATTGATTTACTTATTTTACTAAAAATTGAAAATTATTGGTTTTGCATTTATTATCCAAGAAATATGATGGTTTTGGATTTTATACATATATGCAGGCATCAAACTCTTAAATCTCATTAAATAGTATTTTCAAATTAATAGTATTTAATCTATAAATTTATTTTTAATTTTACAACGGGTATAGACGTCACGAAGACACAGATGACGTCAGGAGGTCACAGGTGACGTCAGGAAGTCACACTGACGTCTGGAGGTCACAGGTGACGTCAGGAAGTCACACTGACGTCCGGAGGTCACAGGGTGACGTCTGGAGGTCACAGGGTGACGTCCTCCAGTCACAGGGTGACGTCCTCCAGTCACAGGTGTCGTCAGGAAGTCACAGCTGACGTCACCAAGTCAAAGGTGTCGTCAGGAGGCCACAAATGACGTCTGGAGTTCACAGATGACGTCAGGAGGTCACA
>ARYC01004472.1:0-22103 GCA_000711775.1 Oxytricha trifallax | reverse complement strand
TCTAAAGCAAGTATTGTCCGCAATAAGTAAAATTGGCATATGATAAATAACTTAAGAAGTAATATTTAAAGGTTTACCAATAGGACAAACATTACATTTATTAGAATCAGCAGTATCAATATAATGGGCAGCGGGGCATGGAATAGGCACTGCTTAGCCAGTCTTATTTTGATAATAACCAGAATCTAGAGTAATTGGATTGATCTAACCATAGTGGCAATACTTATCAAGTGGGCATGTCTAACATACGGATTGATCAGTTAAGTCATTGTATTCACCTTTGTCACATGGTTAAGGAGCAATGTTATCTTAGTTACAGTATTTCCCATTTGGACAAGTCGTAGTTGAGGCCAAGGCATCTACATTACCATTACAAAACTTACCAACAGGGCATTTGCTTAATTCATTTAAAGTTTATCCTGCAATATCACAAATATAACCAATTGGACATTCCTAGCAATCTTTAATTATAATTTGAATTATAAAATCTCCTACTTTTTAGAGACCAGTGCCACTTGAGAAAGTACCAACTGGACATAGAGATTCACTAATTGTGCCAGCTTCACAATAAGCTCCTTAACTGCAAATGCTTATCTTATCGTTGTCAGTGCCATCATCGTGAATCAAGATTCTATAAACTAAAAATGTATAATTGTGTTAAATTAAATCAAGTTTAATAGAGTATACTTTGCTCCACTATCACAGAAATATCCTGCTTCACAATTATACCCCTTAATCTTATAAAAATTTATGATTAATTAAAATATTATAAATTAGATTATTATGCTTTAGATAATTCAAATTAAGAATAATTGTTAATAAAAATTACTCCATATAAATAAAAGATCAATCAATAAGTTTCATTTTTTGCTTAGATAAATTACTAAATATCATTGAAAAAAGAATCATCACCAGATTATTTTGGGCCTTAAATTCTAAGAAAAAATCTTAAAATTTATTGATTCAATGTTTATTAATTCTCATTATATCATTTTAATTAATTAAGGAAATTTCTTTTTTTATATTCATAAATTTCTTACTCCCCCTTCACTAATTGAGAAAAAGTTCTTAATATATTAAAACTCTGTATTATTAAAAAAATATTTTTTTCTCAAATAATACTTCAAAATTTTCAATTTAAATAAATCATTAAGATCATTTTTAAAAATAGATAAGTTTTCTATCTAATTTTTATAGAAATAAAATTTCACTTATTTTTTAAACAACTTTGCCTAAATAATTAACTAGTTATAAGAATTAGATTTAAACGATACTTAGCATAAATTATAAATTACTATTGTATGAAACTCACAAAATAAATTGAATTTGAGGGTTATAAATCCACTGATGGCTCATAGAGTCCTTGATTCCCACAAAACTTTCCAGAAGGACATGGAGTCTCAACACCACCATTACAAGATTATCCTTGTGAACAGAGACTTCCATCAATAGGAATGGAGTATTTGCTTCCACCATTTTCATTATTATAGCCTTTCAAGATTAAGCCACGTTTGTTATCGTAATCAGTAGATACATCGGATGTGGATGCACCTGGAATTTTGCAATATTTATCAACTTCACATGTCAAGCAATCTACGATATCTGATGAACCGGTCAACTCGTTGAATGTGCCTGAGGGACAAAGGTACTAATCTGCACTCTTAGAATTTGCTGGGCAGTAAGAACCAGCTGGACATGTAGTTTCAGTTGAAGATGAGTAACTACAGAAATTACCAGCAGTACAATTAAACTAAAAATCTATTCTTTACAATATCTCTATGTTGATATGTTAAATATAAATATAAAGTGTGTGTCTAATTTTCAAAATGGAATTGTGGATTTATAATATGTTGAATTTTATTTATTTGTGAATGGCTTTAATCATTTATTTATTAGGAGTGTTTTTCTATATATAGGCAGGAAATGGTATAAACTTAACATATATTGGTGTTCAAAAGTTGCCCAAACATTTTCATAAGATTTGTAATTTGGTATATAGAACTCTAATAGTATTGCAAGAATTACTATCTTGACAAGAAAAATTAAAAAGAATTAATAATTATGCTAAAGTTAAGAAAATTATAAAATAAAATAAGTTATACTCGGATTCAGCAATTAGGCTTAATTTCAATATTTTTTATATTAGCATTAATTTACATAAAATTAAGTCACTTAATCAACTAATTAATGAGTTTTGGGGTTTTAAATCGTCGCAAGTAGATTATCCAGTAGTAGCTTAAAATTTTCCTGAAAGACAAATTAAAGCATTTGTTGAACCTTCTAAACAGTAATGGCCAACAGGACATACAGTCTCTTGAATTGAGTCTGATCCTGCTTCACAATATAATAGGTGATAATTTCAGATAAAATTAAGGACTAGTTAATTTAATATTATAGCAACCAAGGTCACAGTTTCCTTTTGGGACAGCTAAGCCAGTAGCGTCGCAATATGATCCAGCTTGGCATTTCACACAGTCACTTAAAGCATTACCACCTTCTCCATTAAGATAATAGCCTATGGGGCATGGAGTAGGGTCTTCCGATCCGATTGGGCAATAGTTACCTCTTGGACATATACCATACTTAGTAATGTAGCCACTGTAAATTGAAAGAGTCAGATTTATAGCTGGAGTTGCACTTGGTGATCCAGTTTTGCAGAAATATCCTGCAGAGCAAGTACCTTTTACATAAGTAAGTCCTTCTTCATCGCAATATTTACCAGCATCACAATTTTGACAAGCACCACTTCCACTTGAAGCGGCTGTTGGATTATAAGTACCAACCGCACATGGAATAGGTTTCACACTACCTGCAGGGCAATAATAACCAGCTGGACATGGTTCTCCGAGATCCATTCCAAATGTATCACAGTATGTACCAGCATCACATTACTTGCTTTTTTTTAATATAAGTTAATATTATTTGCAAGTAGTTTAAGCAGATAAATCAGTGTATGTGCCTGGTTCACATTTTATTTGAATTGATGAACCTTCAAGAGAGTAATATCCTGGATCAGTTGCTATTTCATCTTAACAAAATAAATTCAATTTATAAAGCATTTAATTCATCTTCTTTTTAAGATCCTGATGGGCAATCTTACAAGAGAATAAATAATTTGGCCAGACAATTAATAAATATTTTTTTAAGTATCGATATTTGGTTCATGTTCTTTTATGAATTTAAGATATCATAAATTTAGTTTTCATTTTAATGTAGATATACTACATTGAAAATTATAAAAAAATTATTATATTTAAATAAGTATTATGTCGTCTATAAAAATTTGAATTTCATCTCTCATTTCAAATATACTTTATATCAAAAATAATTAATCTAAAAGAAAGACTTTAATTCTATGACTTTTTAAGCATCAATTTAAATAAAATTTTATTTTCTAATTTAATGGTATTTGAGAATAATAGCCAGCTTTACAAAGACCATCGGGCTCATCTAAGTTAGAACCTATGCAATAAAACCAAATTTATAGAGATATGAGATTTTTTTAATAATTTTTTAAAAATAATTTAAAAATATAAGGTAATATCGCAAATCTTGAAAAATAAGAAATAGTAAATTTTAGAAGTTGATTTTTCTCTTTAAATTTTCAAAGAATTGGTTATATGACATAAGTATAATTCCTATATTAAGTTATAGTTTATTGAATTTTATTTTAAAATATGGTATAATTATTTAACTTGCTATATTTTATATTTTTCTAAAATATTTTCCAAAAAATTTTTTATATTTAGTGACCTATATTCTTTATCTTTTTAAAGATAAATAAAATCCAATTGCTAAGATAAAACCCCATAGATCAATTAAGACACGAAGATTGGGGTTAAGAACAATTAAATTAAGAATTAATTGTTATTGGTGTATAATTATAATGTTTGGGCTAATTATTAAAACTATTGGCTCGATTAATTGTCCTTATAAAATAATCCAATCAGAGTCTGTAAATTTGATTTTAGCCTAATTATTTATATTATTAGCCAATTATAATTAATTTTTAATCTGATTGTTCTTAACTCCAATCCTCGCTTCTTAATTGATCTATGGGGTTTTATTTTCTAGGTTTAAATAATATCCTGGTGTACATGAGATACAATCAGATAAAGCTCTCATTCCTGGAAAGCTATTGTATGTGCCAGCCGGGCATTTTAAGGGGTCAGTTTAATAAAAATTTTGAATATAAATTTATTTATTCACTTTCAATTAATTGAGTGGAACCTTAAGGACAATATGAACCAGCAGGGCATAGACCTCCAAGTTCCTTTTCAATAACATCATCAGGATCTGGCTGTGGTGTATAAGATTTTTTAGAGCAATAGTAACCAGCATCACACTTTAATGAATAAGACACTTGACCTTATATATTGAATTACTTTTGAGTTTTATATATAGTTTTATACATAAATTTAATATGAACTTCCATGGGACAGTAGTATCCTCCTGGGCAGTCAGTACAATCATCGACAGAGGCAAGGTCAACACTAGCTCCATAAGTACCTCTTGGGCATTTCACAGGGAATGGAGTGGCATTATCACAATAATACCCTTATGGACAGGTGAACTATAATATTAAAATATTTTTAATATTTTTGTTTTTAATTTTATTTTATTGATCAGACCCAATAGGGCAATATTTGCCATCATCACATGAAGTGCAAGTTTATTAAGTAATTCTAGTTTTGCAATTTTTAGAGTGATATTTCTAGGAGTATCTTTATTATTTAACAAATGAAAATAAATTTATATCTATTATATAACCTATAGAACTAAATTGATTGTCTTTAATACGAGTTATTCCATTCAAAAAATAAAGACTATTCTTATGCACACTAATTATTCATGAAGTTCTACCTTCTTGTCAATCATCTTCTTCAATTATTTGATCCTTTTCATTGATTTATTCCCTCCATTTTTGCAGAGTCTAAGCCATAGGATCAACTTGTGATCCATTCCCATTATTTGATGCAAGAACACTGCCAGTGCCACTTCGCCTTAGTCCACTATTACTAGAACTCACATTAATTTCTTCACCTTTTAAAGTGTTTTTCTTTCTCATAGTGATGTGTGGATTTGGCAGAACTATTTTGGCAATTTATGCGTTTTACTAAAACTACTAAAAAAATTCAGATGTCTGATGGAATTCATCATTTAATGTGGAAGTTATAGCACTTTGCTAAGTATCTTAACGTATAAGTGTTGAGTTATTTGACTGATAGAACTCACGCTGACTCTATGCTTCAAGTATCACATTTGATTTATTCATTAAAGCGCTCTGTTGTTTTTTGTTATTAAAATTTGTATTTGAAGTTGACATAGGCTGGAGTTTACCCCCTGATGGCCTTTAACGCATTGGTGTTATTGATTTATGCCCAAGAAGCGAAAGCTTTTAAGTTGAGTTTGTATATAAATTTGAGTTATTATTAGCCTTAGAATTTTTCTTACTGGATAGTATTGAATTCGTGGTTGTCATAAGAGCATTTGTATGAGTGGTGGAGTTTGAAGTCTATGAATTTGAAGATACCTATCTTTACAGTTTTTAATTTTCATTTCTTAGTTAAATCATCTGATGCGCTATTTTCTCTCTACTTACTGAAATAATCATATCATCAGTATTATCATCTAGCAATAACTAAGCCCAATCTATATTGCTTATAAATTATTATATTTGAACATAGTGTTTCAAAATATTTATGAGAAATTTAGAAAAATAATTACTATAATTTCAATTTAATTTAATGGAAGAAAAGAATCTTCAATAATAATAACCAGCATAATTTAATAAGATTAGAGTTATAGTAAGAGTGAGGCCCTTCCTTGAAGATGAACCGAAAGAAGAATAAACAATCAACACTGTAATAAAATATAGAGATACAACTAATGAGGTTGAGTAAGTTTCTCGTAAAATTAAGTTATTTAACTGGGCATTATTCATTTTTACTTTTAAACTATTCATCAAACTTAATTCATTTTCGTTTTTAGAATACATCCCTAAGAAAAATCAAGGCAGCCAAAATGCTATAAATTTGATCAAGTCTTAAAAAGTGATTGTACATAATCATAAGTTTATGAAAAAACAAACATCTCATATATGGTGAATTAAGTCGTCGAGGGCTATCATTCAACAATATTTGCTTATGGTTAAACTGGGTCTGGTAAAACTTACACAATGGAAGGTTACAAATATTAGAAAAATGAAAAAGGCCTTTATGTTCCTTAAGTGGAAGATAATTAAGATAATTTTGGTATAGTCTAAAGATGCACTTAAACACTTATAGAAGCAGTTGAGAAAGCTAGGACAGAGAGAAGAATTACAGTTTACGTTTCTTTCTTGCAAATTTATAACGAGAAAATTTACGATTTACTTAATGGCTCAATGTTTTAGAAAAAATAGCAAGTTGCATTTGGAAGTAATCAAGGAGATCCATCTGGTCTTAAATTAAAGTGGAATTAATTCGATGTGTACACAGTTGAAAATCTTTATATGTTTGAATGCACAAATTATGAGCAAATTATGACTCTGTTTCATTATGGAATCAAGAATAAAGTTATTGGCTCTCATAAAATGAATTTATCATCCTCGAGATCCCATTCTATTTTCACTTTTACTTTGGAATAAGTTGATCTCAATAATCCTGATAACGTGATAATGTCAAAATTTCAAATTGTAGACCTCGCTGGATCTGAACGTCAATCTCATACAAATGTTTAAGGTAAAACTTAAAAAGAATCTATAGAGATTAACAAATCCCTATTCACTCTAAGATAGGTTATTTCGGCATTAACTGATATAGCAAATGGGAAAAGAGATGGTATTTATGTGCCTTATAGAGATTCTAAATTGACCTGCTTACTAAGGCAAAGTTTAGGTGGAAACTCATTGTGCTGTATGATAGCATGCCTACATCCTTCTGAGAAATACCTTGAAGAAAATTTAAGCACCCTAACTTATGCGAGTAAGGCGGCTATGATAGCAAATACTCCAATTAGAAATGACGACCCCAAAACTAAATAAATTGAAGAACTGAAATCTCAAGTTAAAATCCTAACTCAAGAGTTAATCAGAGCAAATCAACATATTCAGTTTCTTAGTAACTTAACAGGCCAGCAACCTCAAGTTTTTGGAGAAGGAATGATTAATAAAGGTTCAGGTTTAAACTCGTCGATAACAATTCATAATAATTACAACTCAAATGTTGTTGCATACATAGGGGACTAACAGAAACTTAATGGTAAAAGCAGTCTTCCATAGATAAGAGCTAAATAAGACCCAAATTAAACTCTTCAAGATATAGATGAGTCGCCTATTATAATTGATGGTAGTAAAATTAAAAGAAATTAAAAATAATAGAAAAGTGCAAATGGCTTTAATCCAGCACTTAATCCTTAAAATATACAATATTACTATTATTATAGTTACTAAGAAATTCCAAAAATATATTCCAATAATTCCAATAAAATATTTTTTAATAAAACTTGTTTGGCTTTATTATGTTCTCCTCCCAATTTTTAGATTAAGTTTTATTAAATAAATATATAATTTTGACTCATATAATTGTATTCTTATTTAAATTTATTTAATTAAGCGATTGTAAATAAAATACACTTACTCAAAAAGATAAACTCAAAATACCTAAACTATTACCTATGTCTTTTAAGTACAAGTCATTGAATTTTAATATATTTTTATTAAATTTCTGCAATAATCCCTGTCTATTGCAAAAGATGTATTCTCAGATAATTCCAAATTACAAGAAAAAATAAACTATTAAGGTTACTAAATTTAGAATTACAAGCGAGAGATGTATTAAGTGCAGTTAGAAAACGACGATTTAAGGCAAAGGCTGTAGTACTTAGAGACATTAACTGGAAAAGATAGTTCCATGATTAGAGATAATATCACTGAAGAAACTAACAATGTAGATTGAAATACAATAAATTTATTTTGAAAACTATTTTTATATCATATGTGGAGGGCTAATAAAGTTAGGATACGTGGATTTAAGAATTATCAAACTTTAATAAAAATCAGATTATTGTATAAGTTATAATATTATTGATTAATCTTTTAGTAAAAATGAGTGAGCTTGCCAAACTTATGAATAAACAGGTATATAAGATATTATTAATCACTTAACTAATCATTTTAGTTTGATCACACTTTCCCTTTGAACAAGAAAGCACTTCCTTAGCTACAGCTTTCAATAGAAAACTTTGAATCCCCAAATACTGTTAGGAGATTCTTAGACCCAGCTCCTATGCTAAATTCAACCATGAATTAAAACTTTTACAAACATGAGGGTTTAAATGCAAATTAAAATTTTTTGACTTAAAAAACTACCGTTCCAAAGTAACATTCTTATAACTTCATTTAATTCCTTAAGTTTTCATTAAATCTATATATTAATTTACCATGAAAATTTTAATTAAAAACAGTTAGGATTCTCTGCACCAACATCACCCACAAGACTTTATGATTCATTAATTTCAGACAATAAATTACTTAACAAAACAAAAAACAATTTTTCAAATAATAATAGCAACATCCTAAGAAACGAAGGTCAAAAGCTCATAAATTAGAGAAAGAATAATTTAACTCAGCTAAATTCTAATAATTCCTAAAATTAAGAAAACAATAATAATGATTATCTCAGTTCAAGGATTACTGACACAAAACGTACTAATTAGAATACTAATTAAATTTCTAGTCCGATTAAAAAATAGAGCAAAGTACAAGGTTATGGAAATGATTTATAGAACGTCGAAACAATGAGAAACAGATTAGATATGAAAAGATTGTAATTTACACACAGTCCACTATTTGATTTCCCTTCTACTGATCTATCAACCTTTGAGGTAAATAAAATCGATTTAATACTATTTATTTTTTTTACCGATTAATGGTTGCCTATATATATTTGATAAGAGTTGATGATTAATCAACCATAAAACCACATAGACCCACTTTCTATTTAATGGGACAAAATAGATGACTGGAACCGTCAAAATAGATATAAAATAGCAAGAGAAAAACGAAGTCTCTAAATGGACGAATACAAAAATCTATGTTATGACTAAATGGTAAATAAATCTGATATATAATAACATAGAAATTAATTGAAGAAAGAGCAATAAAGCAAGAAACCCTAATTCAATGAAGAAATGCATAGTGGGTAAAAATAAAGTACTGATATATTAGAATATAAATTTCAAATTCCATAATAAAACAGACTAATAAATGAGAAGAGCAATCAATTCTCTGATTTTTCAATGTCATAATATGCCAATTTACTGAAATCCCCAAAGCTAAAAACTAAAATCGAATCATAACAGGTCAATGATCTATAAATTTAAAGCAAAAATAAGGCATTTTATTTGCCATTAATTAGCCTAGAATAGGTAGATATTTCTTTAACGAATGATAAGAATTAGATTTAAAACAACTGTTAAATTGATGATAGTTAAAGAGATAGTAACAGAGAAATTAGTTAAAATGAGAAAATTGATGATAATTATAAAGTATTTTTCAGAGAAAAACTATTTTCTAAATCAAATTTACTAGACTCATCTCTGCAACTTTTATTACTAATATGTAAGAAATTAGAAATTTCTATAAAGCTGAAGATATTTAATTATATACTATCAATTTTTAACTTTAAAATCAGAAATCTAAGCCATCGAATAAATCTGATTAGAGACATCTCTCAATAACTTAATAGAACTTCAAAAGCCCATAAACTAATAAATCCCACATCTTAGACCTATTAAAGCATTCTAAAACTCCTACTCAACTAAACCATGATAAACTGATAGGTAAATCCGCTTCCAAGTCACGAATCAAAAACATAATTCTAAATTAAACAATGTAGAATCCTAATTTTCAGAATCAGCTCAATCAAAACTCTTAATAAGAAGCAAACCTTAAGGCAATTAAAACAAATTCAGTAGTTTCACAATAGTAGTAATGTTTTAATTATGAGAATTAAATTCTCAAGAAAAATTAGCTTAATAATTAATCCACAAACTTGGATAATTTACAAGAAATAAAATAAACTGACAGTAGCCACTAATAAAACGGATAAATAAAATCAGAACTACTAAAAGGGCTCATGAAGTATAATCCAAGCGAGTCTTAATAAAACAAAATCGTAAATTTAGAAATTTTGAGAGAATTAAGCAAAATGAAAAATTAAGCCATATAAAAAGACAAATCTTGGACAAGACAAAACTACAACTATGACTCAAATAATTATAATTTAAATAGTACATAACAATCTGTAGGATTTGGGCTTTCGAAATTAAACAATGATAACTAGAGTTTAAGAGATAAATTCATCTACTCATAAATGGAAAAACCTAAAATTGATACAGCCAAAAGAATATCTAAAATTGACAAGAAATTGTTTAGTAATGGTTTCAAGTCGTAACAAACATCACCCAATCAAAAATTGATTTAAAATGATTTACTCTCAAATAATTATGGAAATTAACAGAAATCTAACAGCCAATAATAGCAATCTCCATATCCCTTTACTTTTTAGGGTATTTTATATAAATTTCTTTTGTTAATACTATATTTTACAAAATTATATGATAGGGTAAGTTGATAAGTCACTACACAGATCTTTTGGAATTCTGTGAGTTAGCTAAGCCAGATGTACTGTTACAATAACATAGATAATAGCAATTACTATATTAGCAGCATCTTAAAAACGGCCATCAAGTTCTCATATAAGCTTAATATCAGAAGAATTTATTAAAATTAAATTTATAATTTAATCAATTTCGATGAGGAGCTGTTCAAATTGATCTAAGAAATCAAAAAGGAGGAGAAGATGCATTTAAGGAAGCCTAGCACACTTGATAATCTAGTTATGTTACAAAAAATTGATGAATATTATTTTTCCAAAGATTAGTCAGATCAAAAAGTAAAATAAAAACGCTGATTAAAGTAGGTTGGTAAAAAGTAATTCGTTAAATCCATTAATTTCTTTAAATATTTGATAATTTTTAAAACTAATATATGAAAAGTAATGATAATACATGATTTATTAATAAATGTGCAAGTTTATGAACCTGTAGCAGCAAATGTATTAGATGGGCATGGAGTGTCAAATCTACCAGTAGAAGCACCTGGACAAGTGTACCCATCTCCACATAAATGAGCAGTTGAAGACGACTCTCCAGCTAAATTGTAGTATCCTGCTACAGAGTCAATGGGCGTGCTTGAACCTGATGGACAGTATTTACCAGGTGGGCAAGTAACAGTCAAGTTATAAACAGTAGAGAACTGGAGACCAGAGCAATATGAACCGGCTGGGCAGGTTACTGCTGCTGATGAACCCTCTGGGCAACTCTCTCCTTGTGCACATGCAGTTCTGACACCACCTGCACAATAATAACCTCTCTCACATTTAATGCATACTGCAGCTTTTCCAAGAGGAGTATAGTAGCCATTTGCACATGCAGATTATGTGGTACCTTATACTGAGAAATTAATTCACTTTTATTAATATTTATCATATCAATAAAAGAATGGACAGTAATTTCAAGGATAAAATTAGTAATATAAATATGTATTTAATATAAATAGTTTGTTGTTGTTGATAGGCAAGTAAGAAATGCTGGAGAAGTTGCTGAAGAAGTATCAAAACCATTATATCCAGCTGGGCAAGCAATAGGATCTGTACCACCTGGACATATGTAGTTTGTCATAAACTTATTTATTAATCATAACTTTAAAGCTATATGATGTCATTTCTTTGAATTTTTTCTGTCTGTAATTTCTTTAATTAATTTACAGGTAGAACAATCTGAAAGTTAAGTTCCTTGAGTTGAAGATCTATAGTACCCTACTGGGCAATCTGTGTAAAGTTCACTCTTAAGAGGACAGTAGGCATTCTTTGGGCAAACTACTGGAGCAGAAGAGCCCTGCTTGCAGTAGTAACCAACTGGGCAGTCTAAGCAAGTAATATCACTCTATGCATTAGTAGTTGCTGAACTGTAAGTACCGCCTGGACAGGCATTCATAATCAAAATTAAACTTAGATATGAGCCATAAAACATAAAAAAATGATAGATTCTCATGTATTTATCTGGTTCTATCAAGACAGTAGAATCCAGCTT
Organism: Oxytricha trifallax; assembly: GCA_000711775.1. NCBI lineage: Eukaryota > Ciliophora > Spirotrichea > Sporadotrichida > Oxytrichidae > Oxytricha > Oxytricha trifallax. The sequence continues at coordinate 9,968 of ARYC01004472.1, read as the reverse complement.
CACAGTTTTATTGCTAAGCTGAGGTAGACTCTTCTGGACAGAATTTACCAGCTGGGCAGGCTGAGCAAGATGATTTGTCAATAAGACCAGTGGAGTCACTGTAATGACCAGGAGGGCAAGGTATCATTTCACTAGTGTCTTAAACTGCTTCAGGACAGTAGCTTCCAGCTGTGCATGTAGTTGTATAATCAAATTATAATTTCTAAGATGAACCTATACTTACCAAGATTATAGTGCCAGTACTATCTTGATAAAGTCCAGGTTTATTTGGTTAACAATTATACTAGGAATGAGCATTTTGGTCAACGTTCAAGTTGTAACCATCAGGGCAACTTTATTCTGAGCTAGAACCTGAGGGACAGTAACCATCAGTACAATCAGCTTGATCAGTAAATTGATTGTTATTTGTAGTCGTAATCTTTTATCCTGGTCCTGCAGTGTAAAATAACTATAATAAAGTATTAATATAAACTAAAGCAAAATATGCATTCAGTACTTATATTTAAGCGTATTGTTTCTCATCTTCTGTAACTGCGAGGCAAAATCTGCCTGCTGGGCAAGTTTAGTTTCTAACGAAATTAGCACCACAGTATTTTCCTTCTTCGCATTACATACAGTCATTAAATGATTCTTCATCAATCAGAGTAGTATCAAACTATGAATTTTCACATGAAATCTAATTAATCATACATTATGATTTAAGTTTAGTTGGAATCATAAAACCTATATTGCATTTCCCGTCATATCCATCATGACAGAAATCAGAGGCATCTACATAATCGCAGGTACCTGGTTTTTTAATTGAGCAACCTTAACTGGCTGAAGCTGCTCCTTAAACGAATTAATTTGTGTCCTTATATAATCCTGACATTGTATAATAATCAACTAATAAAACAACTGTGTGTTTGTATTGAATTTAATATATTTTTTATAGGTGGGCAGTAATTTACTTCATTGACAGTTCCAAAATCTCTCTGTTCGAGTTTACCTACTTTATCAGCTATAAATTTGGAAGTAGGGTGATCATTGTTAGTTCCAGATTAAAATCCTGGGAAAGTTGGCAGGCAAATAATATAGATACTATTTAATGAATAATAGTTTAGACATAATTTATACTTGTAATTAAGCATTATGAAGAGAATTGGGATTTATAAAAGGTTTTGGTACTGCAACTCTCTGGAGGATCAAGATCGAAGCCAGGAATTGTTGTTGAAGACTTAATATCACAAAATGGGTAGTCATAATTTAGTGTTAAAATATATAAAATAGTAGCTTTAAAAAGAGGGATTTATATATTTAAAAGACATGTCATAGTTAGTTTTATCCCAATATCTATAATCTGTGAATTCAACTCCATTTATGGTATTATCGTAACTCTTAGAACGGGTAGATGGGCATGTCAAATTTGCACCAACTTGGGAAGTGAAGTAGTTTGTAGCAAATGTGCATACTTTTTAGTTCAGATTTAAATTTTAATTACTACAATAAATTATAAAAGATCGACTGAATTACAATCAATGCAGTATTGATAATCATAGTATGGAAGTCTGACGGCTTTTGTGAATTCAACTACCACAGTTACACCTGATTCTTTACCATAGCAGTAGTTATTTACAACTGAAGATCCAGATATAGCGCAGATCATAGGAGTTGGGCATTCCAAGCATTAGAAACTCTCAACAAATTAATAGGTTATTAATTAAAGAATTTATTAACATAGAGACAATTTTATAATAAACAAATAATTGATATGATTAAGCAGAAATATCACAATAAATTCCAACATATTTTTATTAATTTGCAATAGAATAATTCTTATAATATTTAATATATTTTTTATCTCAACAGCTTTTTCTAGAGTTCCCTTGGGACATGTAGTAGCTGTTGAATCTAGGCATTCCTTCCCGGCTGTGCATTACTTACAAGTATTAGTGGCAGAATCAAATGAAAATCCTGGGTCACAATCACTATTAATAAATTAATTCACTATTTTATAATTGATACCATTAAAAAATAATAAGAGTTCAATTAATACATATATTGTTTAATCACTGAGGAAACCCTTACGATCGATGGAACAGGGTTCGTTAGTAGGGCATGTAGTGCAAGAAGTTTAGCCATACTTAGCGAATTATGTCTTAGTACAGGCACTAGGTGAAGAAGTAAGACCAGTTGATTTGTAGTTTACATCAGTTAGTGTGCATTTGGAAGCTGAAGACCCAGTGGAAGTTATGTAGGTACCAGCAATACAATCAGAATAAATATAATTAATTCAAGGTGATAAATAGTTAACTGCTTCGATTTATTTAATTTAAAAATTTATATTTTTCAATTTTTTATTTTTATAAATTAGAATTTATTTATATACTGAATTCTCATACACTGTATTTGTCTCTGGGCAGATTTATCCAGTGGTACATTTTGAGCAGATAGCATCGCCTTCGAGTGAATAGTAGCCAGCAGCACATTTAGTAATCAATGACAGATATGTTTTTCCATTACAGTCATAACCAGCAGGGCACTTAAAACAATGTAAATTTAAATTTAATGAATTATAATTGTTATAATGCAGGCTGTGTATCCAGTACCAGAAATGTACTTAGTAGCACAAGCTGTGGCTGAAGTAGTTTTCCCATCTGGACAGTATGATCCCTCTGGACATATGGTGCAAGCTGTAGCTGAACTTCTATAGTAGCCTGGGCTGCAGAATCTAGGAAAGGCTACTTTCTGTGAACTAACAGAGCAAACTTAATTTAATGGACAGGTAGTACAAGTAGAAGTAATGGGATAATGATAAAATATATTAGTTAAGGATTTAAGTATTGACTTGTTGTGCAAATTGCTGGTGAGGCTGGTGCATTACAACCGTAAAATGATTTAAATATAAAGTAAAAAGCCTTGGAGGTGAAAATTTGATATTATATTATTATGATTTGCAGGGCATACAGTATCCCTTGCCAATTGTACTGTATTAGCCAACTGGGCAATTACTAACTGTGGCAGTATCACTACATATCTTTCCAGCAGCACATTAAACGCAAGCATTACTTGTTGAATAGTATCCTTCTGTGCAAGGTTTATTGATGGCAGATGTGGAAGTATCATAAATATAAGGAGAGGTTGGTGATTGGCAAGTAGTTACTCCAAGTGGAGAAAATGTACCAGTTGCGCATGCAGTTTTTGTACCAATCTAATCTGAACAACTAAAACCAGAGTCACACTAAGAGCAAGAATATTAACCGACAGCACTTGTGTAGGTGTTTGTTGGGCATGATGCAGTGTTCATTTATCTCTCAGGAGTGAAGTAACCCTTTTAACTTTAAGAGCAGGTACCAGTACCTAAGACTGAATAATATCCATTCGTAGAAGAACATTAAGCAGTAGCACTTGCAGTGCATGATGAACCAGCTGGACAAGTTAGGCATTCTGTTTATCCTGTTAAACTTTGATAGAATGTTGGAGCAGTACAAGTTACTGGGGAGGTACTAAGAGGGCTTCCACAATATTTACCAGCAGGGCATGTTGTGCATGAAAGCTAGTTTGCGGCAGGGTAGGTGCCCACAGAGCATATTTGAGGTGGATCAGATGTGGTTGGGCAATAGTATCCAGAGGGACAAGTTGTGCAAACTATAGACCCCATTGGACTATACTCTCCGGGTGAGCAAGCTGTTTTTACAAAATCCGATGGACACTTATAGCCTAAAATTTAACATTAAATAATGAAAAATATAAGAAATAGCTAAAGACATATATAAAAACCAATAGATAAGATCAAGAGAGCAAATAATCTTTGACTATTCCCAACCAAAATAATAGCTTTTAAATAGTATATCATTTGAAAATTAATGACTAGATTTAAACTTACCAGCAGGACAGATTTCACAGTAACCAGTGCCAGAGTTATAGTTAAAGCCCGGATCACACAAAGTAACAGCTAAGGCTTTATCAAATTACGTTTTTACTAGGAAAAGTATCATCAAGTAACTTTTACTAGGCAGTAAAAGTTACCATAATTTAGATCGAGAAGTTTATAACTTCATATTTTATTAATTATAGGATTTTCAATATGTTTAGATTAGGTGGAATTCATTAAGGAGGATTTACCATACAGGAAATTATATTACTTAAAATTTATAAACTCAGATTGATTTTATATTGCATGAAGAAAAATAAATTCAGGATTTAGAATTAATAGTGGAATTATAAATAGATTCTATAGTGATTTATGGATTCACCAATACAATTGCAACATACATTTTTAATTATCATTCATTATAATTCACTATTTCTTTTTGGAACAAATAAACATATAAAGATAAATTAATTTCATTTTCTAATAAATAATTTAAAGTAAACATGAAACACTTGTTGATTTTGATTTTCTATTTTATCGCATACATACAAAGCCTAGGGTGAGTTTCATTTCTTATCTTTATCATAATACAGAAATAAATGTACATTTGATAATGAAAAGGAGGTATGTCAAAGCTGGGAAACTTGCTGTTAAAGCAATTAATCAGCAACTAACTATTTATTTTTTAACTATTTTCATATAAAAGGGATTAATTAAAATTATATATTACATATAATTATTTATGTTGTCCATACAGAGAAGGTGTCTGCTGTGATGACACTTATTGTTGTCCAAAGGGTAATAACAAAAGCCTTCTAATAAATACTATTTTTTATAGGATTTCAATGTGATTTAGTAAATAAACAATGTAATAAACAATAGTTTAAGACATAAGACGATAATTTTCAATAAATTAATATGAAATAAGTTGATTCATTAGGCTTTAAAGAAATATGACTATAATTAGCAATTGAATTAATACTATTTATATTTTGTTAAGTTAATTAATTAAATAGCTTTCAAAACAATATTTCACAATTGCCTAATTATATTGGCACATCTCAATTTAAATCCATTGCTTATTATAAATAATCATCTTCAATATTTTACTTTAATTCTTGTTATTGACACTCGCTATTATTTAAATAATTTTAAAACTAGATTAAATATGGATTAATCGATTTTATTCTTATTTATATTTTGACAGAATAAATCGATTATTTTCTTTATTTAAAATTAATTTTATGAAAACCAAGATTATATTGATAATATTAGCCATATAACTTTGCTAAGAGTTCAAATTATAAAACGAATCATTTCTCTTAATATCATGATTTGCTATTTCATTTTAATACGTTTCCATGATTTCTTGCTAGTCTTACTACTAGGCTAAGAAGTCGTTATCCTGGTCTATTTTTTGCTGATTCATTATATCTTATTAATATCCCAGAGGCCGATTCTCTTCATGTTTAGTTATTATAAAACTTTGTCCAAAGTACTATAGTTGCTACATTGAATTGGGGTTCTTTAACAAGCTCTATTGACTATTTCCAGCTATTTGACTTAGATTTTAAGTATTTGTGGTTTGGACTTTACTAATTTGCAGCACACTTTTTTGTGGCGTCTAATCATTAGGAACGCTAATTTTACTGCTGTAAATAAATTTAGATTGAAGTTGAGGTTTTACGTCTTTCTTGAATTTCTTAGGATTAAGCTGAGATTAAATTTATTTTTGTTGAGTTTTTTGTTTTTAAGTCTAAATGAATGGTACAGGATTAATAAAGTCAGTCGATTAAGAGAGACCTGTGAAAATTTGTATTTTTGTGTTTCGTTTTTCTGGTTAAATTGGAGTGATAATTTGATGTTGAGGCAATGTAATTTAAGAGACTATCGATGATGGCTGTGTGTCCAAAATCATAGCATCTGCTAAACCTCCTTGAGTTTAACAAGTATTTTATGGACTAGTTTCAATTTTTGACAAGTAAAAGGCTGTATAATTAATAAAATGAGTAAATTTAAGTAAATTTATTTTTTATAAAGTCAATATCTAAAGGTTGTGGATTTCAAGGATTTATGGTGATTTAATTTTAATTATTGTTGATTGGTTATTCTACAAAATCAGCACTTGTTGGTTATTCTAAATCCATTACTTTATCTTGTTAAATTTGCTATTGAAAGAAATTTAAATGACTGGTAAATATTTAATATCTCATTAAATTTAAAATTAGAAAACTATTGAATTTAAATTTAAAATCCTTTTCTTAAAGAGCAATTAAAAAAAGGATTAATTTATTCACTTTTTTGATTGTGATAAAATAAATATGACTTTATAATTAAAATATTAATTGATTTCTTTATAATTTAAAATATTCTTTAAAAAAATTTCAAGGTTAATTCTGTTTCCCAAATAAATGCTACTCTCATCAGTTTTTTGAATGCATTATCCAAGTCCTTGCTCCTAATTATATATCTTCAGTATTGCTTCTTATTATAAGACTTATAGAGCAGTCATCCTGACATCCAAATACTCACGAACTTAATCTATTTCTTGAAAAAGTGGCTCCATTAATTTTTCATACCTTTATTTGTGATCATTGTTGTATTTAATATGATAAGCATACTCTCTGCCATTCATAAGCATACCTCCACATATAGTGCAACACTTCACAAGTATTTCCTCATGTTTGTGATTATTATGAAGATTTTAATTTTCCTCGTAGTATTCCACTGTTTTCATACACTCCTCCAGCTTTTGAATTAACTCTTATTTTTCTTCTTCAGATAATTTCTTTGAGGGAGATTAATTGTTTGAGAGTGTATGTGATGAAGTTGGAGTTTATTGATTAAATTGATTTTATGGGCTATTTAGTGATTATAGTGGAGTCTGTATGTTACTTGCTATTGGTGTCTGATTGGTACTTTGTTTGAGGTCACCGCTCATTTAAATAGTTTAATTTTATAGCTATATCGAACCAAATGGCAAAGTTTATTGTGAAAGGGTGTTTGATGCTTTTAAATTTGATTTGCTTGGAGATTTAAGCTAGATCTTAGTGTAGGGTTTAATTGGAGGAGACATATCTCATTCCCTTGTGAAATTTGATTGAAGTTTCAGATTATTACCCTATGACAATATTTATTGTTGTCCTTGTGGAAATTGAGAGCTACTAAGTCTGCTAAAACCTTTTTAGTAAGAAAAAATAGTGTTACTAGAATCAAATTAGACAATGTTCAATCCCATCATAGAATCTCGATGGATTGAAGTTACAGAAAATAGGTATCTTTGATGAAGGTTTGTCTACAATCATTAAAATATGCATAAGTTACTTTTTGATATTCCTAATAATATTTAATTAATTGCTAGGAAATATCTCTTTATTCATGCCATTATCGATTAGTTATAGAAGGAATGAAATGTAGTAAGATCTAAAGCAAACTAGTCGCTTTTATATGATCATCTTAAAAGAATAAAAATAAAATATACTAAGTTCATCTTAATACTCTTTCATGTCTTCAATACTCTAGGCTTGTTCTTCACCATTATTACAGTTTCCTTCTATGTAGTAATCTATTGATAGTTTTTATTGTATAATTTTCAATTCATCATCTTTAGTTGAATAAAAATATTTTGCTTAGTGTTCTTTAATTAATTTCTCCAATTCTTAATATCTCTAGAGTATCCTAACCTCATTCATAAAAATTAATATTTTATAACTTTAATGTCATTAAACTATAAACTTACTGATTGAGAGTACTGTGTATAGGCAAAAACTTGAAAATTAATCCTTTGATTCCTTTTCTAGTAAGTTTTCTTAATAATTTTACGATTGCCTGCTAATCCTCAAAGGATTCTATTAAATATTGTTGCATGAAAAGAATGAATAAATTAATTAACTATAATTGATATTTAACTTAAAATTTAAAAGCTTAAAAATAGTTATAATTTTAAACTCACTTAATCAAAACTTAATCTATATCAAGAAGTAAAAAAAGAAATCTATCAACTCTAAAACAAAAAGTGATATCAATATAGTAATATCCAATGCTTTTGCAGAGAATCAAATAAAAGATATAAATTTATTAACACTCCCAATATTTAGAAACTAATCTTTCGAATATAAAAATGTAAAGGCGAAGTAAACCTCAATTTATAATATCTATAAAAAAATTCATAGAATGAATCAAAGACATAATTAGGGCAATAATGGGTATTTTGAAGAGTCAGCAGATATATTAAATTGGCAATAAATATAAAATTTGCAACAATCTTCTTCCAATAATTAAAAAATGAGCCCATCACTAAACTAAGTACCAAAACTTTACCAAGTTGGCTAGTCTAATGTACTGTTTTACAAAATATTAACTTATAATTGGAATTTGCATCAAGCTCACTAATACTTATTTTCCTTCAGCAAATAACTTTAATATATGCTATATTTATAATAAATAAAAAAATTAATCCCATTTATATAAATATTTTAAATAACTCACGAGGTAAATTCAAAAATCAAAGCTTCAAGTTTACTCATTATTTGCTAAAAAGTTGAAAACATTTGATTTCACAAAAGAAAATCTTCTATCAAATATATTTGTCCAGTAGTTTTACAAAGATTTGACATAAAATTAACACAAATTTTATTTAAAAATTGACATATAATCAGCTCATAGAGCTTATTTACTACTAAAATTTTTGGATAGAGACATAAAATAAAATTAGCATCAATCAATAATAGAAATTCCAAAAATAAAATTCTATTTTAAAACCTAAGATCAATTACTTGAAGGTTTACATTTTCTCAATAATAATCCAAAAATAACCAAAGCAATCATTAATATAATGGAATTTAAGCAAATTTAAGAGACTTGTAATACTATCGAATTTAAAAAAGTTGAATTTTCACTTAATAATAGTGGCCAGCATACAAGTTGCATGACTTATATAGGGAAATTGATTTAAAATAAATTCAAAAAAATTGATTAAGTCATACTCAATTGCTGCTACTAGCCATTTATAATGACTGATATTTTTAAGTAAAATTATTGTGATAACTCAATTACTCAATACAATCCTGAAGAAAAATTAAAAGAGAGTGTTAAACTACCGCTTAGTATGAAAATAAAAAATTCTATGCTTTTGGATAGTAAACTCTTAATTAGTCAAATATTTTCAAAATTAACACCTTAAATTTAGACCTAACCTGATTGTAAAAAACTTCATGAATTAACACTTAGCGCTTCACCATGCAGCTAAGGGGTATTGTCAGATGATTTCTTAGATTATTTAGTATAATCAAATTTATTTACTAATTTAAGAAAATTAAACCTCTCTAACAATAAACTTAGAGATAAACACTGTAAGATTGCTCAATATCTCTCTTAAAATTAATGGTTGTTAAAGCTTAACCTATCCCACAATAAATTAAAAGAAAATGCGATTAATTAAATATGCTAGGTGTTGACTAGGAAATATAAAAACTAAAGCCAAATGTGTTAATTATAGAGTCTAAATTTGGCTTGTTAAGGAACAGGTAATGGAATGCATTATTGTAGGAATATTATCATATTAACTAAATAAATCAATATAAATTTAATGAAGTATTCTTTTAAATATTGAGATATAAATAAAAAAATTTTAACCATACATTTTCAATCTAGAAGGTACTAAAAAATTATATTTACGATTAAATCATTAATGGAAAATAAGATATCTTTTGAATTTGTAGAAAAGTTGGAATAAAAAAATTAATATATAATATATGAATTTATTTTACTATAAAGTAAATTAACTTTCATTATCATTGATTTTCCTAGAACAATTGTATATCTTCGATATAATTCTATTTATGATATTGCAGACATGCTCCAATAAAACAACATTTTACAAGTCTTAGATCTCTCTAGAAATTATGCCTGCATGATAAGTGGACTAATACTAATACTTCGATCACTTGAAATAAAACAACAATATTAATGCCACAATTAAACCAACAATTCATTAATTAATGATTAAACTATACCTAAAGAATTAAATGGAATCAAAACTCTAAAAGTTAACAATATAGTGTTAAATAGTGCAAGTTATAATGCTATAATTCATTACTTAAAAACAACTGCAAAT